>OX457027.1:97010333-97257026 GCA_949752745.1 Protula sp. h YS-2021 | reverse complement strand
AACCAACCTGTACTCTTTATAGCCTCTAAATAAGGAAGTATATTTGGACTCGGCTACCTGCGAGCAAGGCTGAAACGAAACAGTCGAACAGTCAGACTGACTGCGATAGTCGACTGGAGAATTACTAGTCGACAAATCGGTCACATTACATTTCACCGTAATTAAATACAACCAATGTGAAATGTTACAAGAAAGTAACGGAAATCGATTATTCGTCGCTACTGGTCGACTGGCAGCTTTACCAGCGGTCCCAAGCCTTACATGCGAGCACACCTCTCAAAATACCGCCAACCCTTGTAGTCCCACCCAAATACATGTCCCACCCCAGCACATGCTCTACTTCCTCCCTCCATCCCAGTACACACCCCATTCCAGCACACGCCCCACCTTCTCCCACCCCAGTAGTCCCACCCAAGTACACGTCCCACCCCAGTTGTCCCACCCAAGTACACGTCCCACCCCAGTTGTCCCACCCAAGTACACGTCCCACCCCAGTAGTCCCACCCAAGTACATGTCCCCTCAGGATGGCGCTAGCGAGACAGCTCCAATGAGTCCCAGTAAATTCTTCGTTGATAAACAACTAAACTACCAACTCAAAACAGTAGATTTTATTAAGCACTGTTGTGGCACTAGCATCAAGATACTGAAAGGTGTACTGTAGCACTAATAAGTACAGCTGTAAGTACTCATTACAGTACTCACTCTTCTCTGACACTCAACAGCAATACAGATCTGAGGATCTGAGATAATTCTACGATAACTACCGATAACTACCCGCAGTGCAAGGCGCGTCCCGGTCAACCATCCGGACAACCCCGCGCCCTGCCCCCCCTCCACTCCCCCCACCCCCACTCTCCCACCCACATTCCCCGACTTCATCATCAACTGCCAATTCCACCGATAACTACCCGCAGCACAAGATACTTCCCGGTCAACCTTCCTCAGTAAAAGATGCTTCCCGGTCAACCTTCCTCAGTACAAGATGCTTCCCGTTCAACCTTCCTCAGTACCAGATGTTTCCCGGTCAACCTTCCTCAGTACCAGATGTTTCCCGGTCAACCTTCCTCAGTACCAGATGTTTCCCGGTCAACCTTCCTCAGTACCAGATGTTTCCCGGTCAACCTTCCTCAGTACAAGATGCTTCCCGGTCAACCTTCCTCAGTACAAGATGCTTCCCGGTTAACCTCCTCAGTACAAGGTGCTTCCGGTCAACCTTCCCGAAAACTACAGAAGGACAGTGTGGTCCTGCATCTAATCCTAACCCCTGCCCCCCCCCCCCCCCTCACCACCCCGCTCTACCAAAACCGCCGAAATCACATCGGCTTCTTGAGAAACTTATACGCACTTATCAACGTAGAATTTCAGGGCTGATATCCACAATCGCAGACCTCTATGACTTAATTAAAAATGGTACAATCACACCCAGTTCATTGCAAACAAACATTCACTCGGTTCAACAAGTAGATCAGTAGCTCAAACTGATCCACCGAAATAAAGAAAAACATTCCTACGACGGAGCAACAGACCACCACTTAACTTTTATTTATTTATTTATTTTATTTATTTATTTATTTATGTATTGAGTAATGTTCGGGCATCGTAGAGAGCCGACTTCTACTTCCTCTGACACCGGAAGTTGTTTCTGGATCTTCTCTCTTTGTCACAGGCTCATTACACTAGCGAGAAAAGACACGCCTCATAAGACACGGACTCGGTGCTGTGCTCGGCGTGTGTGTGTGTGGGGGTCGGGGGGGGGGGTGGGGGGGGGTGGTCAGTCTGCTTATCCGTGGGTGTGTGGGGGCGCAGGCGGTTAGAAGTTGATTGGCTTTCCTGCATACGCTGCTATATGGGCTTCCCGTACCGCCTCAGCCACGGTCTGTGTGAAAAACGAAAACAACACATGAACTAGAAATACACTAGATACGTGCTAAATATACTAGATATATACTAAATATATACTGGAAATAAACTGACAAACACTAGTATAAAAATAAGAATACATCAAGCAAATAAGAATCTGTATATTTTTTTTGTAGAAATAGGCATTAGGCACTATCGACAACGTGAGTGTATTCTGGAATCGACTCATGGGGCTCAGTCTAACTGGTATATATATACAGAATCATCAAGTTTTCCAGTTGTCGTCATGTAACAGTTGTCATGTAACAGTCGTCATGTAACAGTTGTCATGTAACAGTCGTCATGTAACAGTTGTGATGAAACAGTCGTCATGTAACAGTTGTCATGTAACAGTCGTCATGTAACAGTCGTCATGTGACAGTTGCCATGTAACAGTCGTCATGTAACAGTTGTCATGTAACAGTTATCATGTAACAGTTGTCATGTAACAGTTGTCATGTAACAGTTGTCATATAACAGTTGTCATGTAACAGTTGTCATGTAACAGTTGTCATGTATCTGAGGGGGTAAAAAGAGTATATTTCTGCTCGGCATTGCTATCAAACGCATGATATGCCTGTTTGTGTTAGAATAGCGATAGGCCATGGGGCTGGTTACTTTTTATTGGATTCGTACACTTGCGGAAGACCAATGAACTCGTTCACACGCCTTCCACGCGTGTCCGAATCCAATACAAAGCACCCAGCCCCATGATCTGCGCGGTTCGTTCACAGGCCTTCCACGCGTGTCCGAATCCAATACAAAGCACCCAGCCCCATGATCTGCGCGGTTCGTTCACAGGCCTTCCACGCGTGTCCGAATCCAATACAAAGCACCCAGCCCTATGATGTATCCGTATAATAGACTAATTTCGACTATAATGCCTTGTTTCACAGATAACAAAAGCATATGTGAATTGCTTTTTGCTGGATATATTCTTATCTTAAAAATATGGTGTTTAAACAAATAACATAAAATTTAGCACTTTTTTAAACATGTATATTATTGATAAAATGCGCCCTTTTTACAAAAAAAAAGGAAAAAAAGAAAACTAACTGAGAAACGAGCTAAATACAGTTCCTAATTAGAGTGGTAAGAAATAAGAAAGTGAAAGTCGAAGTGTTAGGAACTGAAAAGTGAAAGTGAAACTGACGGGATGAGCGTGGCAGACGCGGGCGACGTCCTCGCAGGAAGCACCGTACTCCATGGCCAGGGCTGCCTCATTGATCAGCTCCCCGGCGACCTGTACAGTAACACAAGGCGCACGTTACACATGGCACACACTACACATGGCACACGCTACACATGGCACACGCTACACATGGCACACGCTACACATGGCATCAACCCCAAGCCCTGACGTCTGTATGCGTACACATGGCACACGCTACACATGGCATCAACCCCAAGGTCTGACGTCTGTATGTGTGCATATGGCACACGCTACACATGGCATCAACCCCAAGGCCTGACGTCTGTATGTGTACACATGGCATACCCTACACATGGCATCAACCCCAAGGCCTGACGTCTGTATGTGTGCACATGGCATACCCTACACATGGCATCAACCCCAAGGCCTGATGTCTGTATGTGTACACATGGCATCAACCCCAAGGCCTGACGTCTGTATGTGTGCACATGGCATACCCTACACATGGCATCAACATCAAGGCCTGATGTCTGTATGTGTACACATGGCATACCCTACACATGGCATCAACCCCAAGGCCTGATGTCTGTATGTGTACACATGGCATACCCTACACATGGCATCAACCCCAAGGCCTGATGTCTGTATGTGTACACATGGCACACGCTACACATGGCATCAACACCAAGGCCTGCATCTGTATGTGTACACAAGGCACACGCTACACATGGCATACCCTACACATGGCATCAACCCCAAGGCCTGACGTCTGTATGTGTACATCATGACGAATTCCAACCGTATACGAAACCATTTACTGACACCAACCACCGGGTCCCATCCACTAATTGCAATTAAGACCACTAATTGAAACCACCCACCAGGTCCCATCCATCAACTGCGATTAAGACCGCTCGCTGTCATCGCCCACCAGCTACCATTCGCCAATTGCAATTAAGACCACTCACTGACACCACCAACCAGGTGCCAATTACCAATTGCAAGCCACTCCATGATACCACATACTAGGTTCCATCCACCAATTGCAATCAAAACCACTCACTGACGCCAACCAGGTGCCAGTTACCAATTGCAAGCCACTCCATGATACCATCCACTAGGTTCCACCCACCAATTGCAACAAGTGGGTCAGTGAAACTGACTATGTCCCCCGCCGGCGTACAATCCCAGTATTTGATTTTGTTAGGTTGGACTACAACCCTTCGTATCATATTCGTGAATTTTAAAATTTCAGCTGGGCCAATGTCCTTGGGCCAACATGGCTCATTTACAATACCAATTCTTGTTACCACCAATACTACCTATGTGTATAACATTTTGCCCATTGTTTCAAAAAATGTAGGCTTGAGTGTGTTAACAAACTCATTCCAGTATGTAAGGGTTGTGAAAATTTCTAAAGTTCGGCTGGGCCAATGTCTTTGGGCCGACAGGGCTCATTTACAATACCAATACCTTTGTTGGTTGCAATACTTCCTATATGTAAAATATTTCAACAATCGATCCAGAAATGTAGGCTTGATTGTGTTAACAAACTCATTCAACTGAGTAAGGATTGGGAAAATTTGTGAAGTTCAACTGGGTCAATGTCCTTGGGCTGACATGGCTCATTTACAATACCAAACCTTGTTGGTTTCAATACAACTCATAGTTAAGATATCTTGTCAATCGATACAGAAATGTAGGCTTGAGTTTGTTAACAAACTCATTCCAGTATGTAAGGGTTGTGAAAATTTGTGAAGTTCAGCTGGGTCAATGTCCTTGGGCCGACAGGGCTCATTTACCATACCAACCTTTTTTGGTTCCAATACTACCTATATCTAAAGGATTTCAACAGTCGATCCAGAATTGTAGGCTTGAGTGTGTTAACAAACTCATTCAACTGAGTAAGGATTGGGAAAATTTGTGAAGTTCAGCTGGGCCAATGTCCTTGTGCCGATAGGGCTCATTTACAACACCGATCCTTGTTCGTTCCAGTACTACCCATATATACAATATCTTAACAATCGGTGGAAAATGTAGGCTTGAGTGTGTTAACAAACTCATTCGACTGAGTAAGGATTGGGGAAATTTGTGAAGTTCAGCTGGGCCAATGTCCTTGGGCCGACATGGCTCATTTACAATACCGATCCTTGTTCGTTCCAGTACTACCCATATATACAATATCTTAACAATCGGCGGAAAAATGTAGGCTTGAGTGTGTTAACAAAAAAAGTGTCGACAGACGGACAGACGGACAGACAAACCCGAAAACTACAGTCCCCCGGCGGGAGACTAATTAAGGCCACTCACGGAGGCGACGATGTGCACACCGAGGATCCTGTCCGTCGCCTTCTCGGCCACGACCTTCACCAGGCCGTCCGTGTCCGCGTTCGTCTTGGCTCGGCTGTTGGCCGCCAGCGGGAACGAACCCGTCTTGTAGTCGATGCCCTAAAACAGAAATATAATTTGCTAAAAGTCAGTCTTTTCTTCTTCTTGAATGTGCGTCTTTTTTCCGGGTCTGGAAGGAAGCCACTCAATCAGGTTTTACTGTACGTCTTTCTTATCCGCATATGGAAGTTGATCACTGCAGCAGTACGGCTGTTTTAATCCGGGTGCGGAAGGTGGTCAAGACAGGCAGGTTTTACTGTACGTATTTTTCGCCGAATTACCAATTCCCTACTTCTCTGGTGACCTTTTTTTTTTTTGCTAACCTCATCAAACCCGGCTGTCTAATGTAGGTACGACTATACACGCAACCCTAACCCTTTTAACCAAAGTTACGGTAAGGGTTTGTAGAATCGATGAAGTTACATCCATAATAGGTAACTTGTGTTCGTACATTCCCATAGGCCAAAAAGCACTAGAAAGGTATTATCTACAACTGTGCACCAGATGACTCAACTTGGTGAGGAATGGGGGTGGGGGTGGGGGTTCCAAAATGGTGAGCTGCTTGTCAGAACATAAGATACTAGATGGCCCACTTGAAAAACGAAAAAATGCTTCTGGGCACTGCAAACAATGCTAACCGTTACAGAATGACTCCCAAATATCGAACAGCTTGACAACCAAATGAAAACAGGATTGCGACCCAAAAAAAGTCAACAGCTGCAGCCATAAATACGACCATAACATCCCGCTGTCAGTCGTTTTATTTCTGAACTGTGGGGTAAGACCGTTGGGGAATTCGTACCCACCACCCCCCCCCCCCCCCCTTCCATGTCCATAACTCGTGACACGTCTCTGACTAAAATGTAAGTGGGACGAGTGAGAGTTTAAGCGGTTCTCACGCACGCACACACACCCACACAGAAAATAGAAAAAACAGAATGTTTCCCCTGTACGGGGGAAACGTAAGCAAAATTCACTCTGTCCTTGTGACTTAGCGGGGTCTCATCTCAACAGACCATTGGCACTTTCCAACGTTCCAACAACGTCAATGAAACGTCTTTCCGAGACGGAAACCACACAATGTCTACTGGTCGGGATAGGCACTGGCTTCTCAGATCAATGCACGCAACTGGTGACCAATGGCTACCATCTTAATCCAATCTCCTCTACCCTAACCTTCCTCCACCCAGGAATACACAGCCATGCAGCGAGACACACACCATAATGCAGCGCATAACCCCCCCTCACAACACCCACACTGCGCCTACCTCCTCCTTGCACATCTCCTCCGTCCTGCCCACCCAGGCGACCTCGGGGTGGGTGTAGATCACAGACGGCACGGCGTCTCTCCCTCCCCCCTTCTCCCCCCTCCCCCACCCCTCACAACACCACACCCCGCCTACCTCCTCCTTGCACATCTCCTCCGTCCTGCCCACCCAGGCCACCTCGGGGTGGGTGTAGATCACGGACGGCACGGCGCCCCTCCTCCCCCCACCCCCTCACAACACCCACACTGCGCCTACCTCCTCCTTGCACATCTCCTCCGTCCTGCCCACCCAGGCGACCTCGGGGTGGGTGTAGATCACGGACGGCACGGCGTCCCCCCTCCCCCCTTCTCCCCCCTCCCCCACCCCCTCACAACACCACACCGCGCCTACCTCCTCCTTGCACATCTCCTCCGTCCTGCCCACCCAGGCGACCTCGGGGTGGGTGTAGATCACGGACGGCATGGCGTCCCCCTCCCCCTCTCCTCCCCCTACCCCTCCCCCCCCCCCAACACCGCGCTTACCTCCTCCTTGCACATCTCCTCCGTCCTGCCCACCCAGGCGACCTCGGGGTGGGTGTAGATCACGGACGGCACGGCGTCCCCCCTCCCCCCTCCCCCCACCCCCTCACAACACCCACACCCCGCCTACCTCCTCCTTGCACATCTCCTCTGTCCTGCCCACCCACGCGACCTCGGGGTGGGTGTAGATGACGGACGGCACGCAGTTGTAGTCGATGTGCGGCGAGCCTCCACAGATGCCCTCCACGCAGATGATGCCCTCATCCTCGGCCTTGTGCGCCAGCATCGGGCCCGCGATGACGTCACCGATCGCGTAGATGCTGCCCACACACGTACAAACCATAAACACTGGTATTCATGGCAGAGATAGGGGGTGGGATGGAGGTTATTTTTATTTTATTTTATTTTTTTTTAGGAATTAGAGAGTTTTGGTTATCCCCACGCGACATAAGATTTGAAAATTTCGCTCTATGGGAGAGACTATTGAGTGCAGAGATTTTGCCATTAAGGGTGTTTTACACTGAAAAGTTTTTTTCTTCAAGCTGTCTGACAGGGGAAAATGTAGCTTTGGACGCTAAGCAAGACATTAACATGTATAATTCTTACACACATGGCTCTCAAGACGTACAAATGAAAGCGGGAAATGACATCAACGTGCACAAATCTCGTGTGAAAGCTGAGCGATTTGCTAATGTAGATGCGGGACGAGATATCAATATTGTAGCTGAGGGAGGTCACAGCAAAGCTGCAGAAAAGAGCTATGTGGAAGGAGGCACTGGTATTGAATACGACGATGGGACAGGTGAGAAAAGAAAAATGGGGCTGAGGATGAATGCCGGGCGTGATGTTATCATAGATGCGTCTACAGTGAAGAGTCAAGGTGATAACTACGTCAAGGCCGGAAGGAATATGGAAATGAGAGAGAGGCACCATGAGTATTGCTCGAAGAGAAAGACTAAGCGTGGATTTTTAGGTATTACCAAGAAGACTATTGAAGAGTGGACTACCCATGTGGACAGGCCAGAGCTAATAAGCGAGGGAGGAAGAAATATTATTTATGTGGAGGGTGATTTTACGACAGTTGCAGCAAATCTGAGGTCAAAGGATGGAAATCAAGTAGTAGCTAAGGGGAAGATATCCATGAAAAATTTTTTGTTTTTTTTTTTTTTGTTTTTTGTTTTTTTGTTTTTTTTTTGCTTTTTTTTATTAATTTAAGTGAGTTATTTCAATATTATTATTTATTACTGACAGACGAGGGGTGAGAAAATGATGTCATAATTCCTGGCCTAACTTCTTCACAAACAAACAAAAAGAGAGAAGAAGCGAGACGTTACTTGGGCACGGTCGTCTGGAATCTGCTGTTGACCGGGATCCGGCCGCGGTTGTCGCGCTCGATGCCCAGACCTTCCAAGCCCAGGTTCTCCGTATACGGGCGTCGGCCTATGCACACCAGCAAAACGTCACAGTCCAGCTGAAAACGCAATCAATATCCGCTGTGTACACCGCCCACCTCTACGACGGCCCGGTACACACCAGCAACACGTCACAGTCCAGCTGAAAACGCAATCAACACGTGAACTCGTGTACAGCCCACTTCTACGAGGGCCGGTACACACCAGCAACCCCCGCCGTGTACACTGTACACCCCCACCTCTACGACGGCCCGGTACACACCAGCAACACGTCACAGTCCAGCTGAAAACGCAATCAATATCCGCTGTGTACACCCCACCTCTAGGACGGCCCGGTACACACCAGCAACACGTCACAGTCCAGCTGAAAACGCAATCAATATCCGCTGTGTACACCGCCCACCTCTACGACGGCCCGGTACACACCAGCAACACGTCACAGTCCAGCTGAAAACCTTCTGTGCGATATACCTTTCTGTTCTGCCAACCCACTGCGGATTCCCGCGAAAAAACAGCACACTTTCAGCGGAAACAAGAAACTGCTTTTTTTATCTACATGGGGTTTGTGCATATACGTAAGAGAGGTCAGCTGTTGTATAACGATTATCGACGTGTTGTGAGGGCTTTAATTAATTTGAAATTTTTTTCGTAAAGACATGGTGTGCTAAAATAACACATTCCGAGATCTCAAAGATCACGAGTCTTGCAATTAGTTCATATTTTCACACATGAAGACGGGAAAATGACGTAAGCCGAAAACAGGGAGCACGTGACGTAAAAAGGCAATGAGGGGTGAGAGGTGGTGGGGGAGGGGGAGGGGGGAAGCCCAAAAAAGTAAACAGACACGTGAAGGAAGAGTGCAATACAGGTGAGAAGTGGGGGCGGGGGGGGGGGGGAGGGGGAGGGGGAGGGAGCCAAAAAAAGTAAGCAAGCACGTGACGTAAAAAGGCGATGAGAGGTGGGAGGTGGTGGAGGAGAGAAGAGACGGGAGGGGTGCGAGGGGAGGGAGTGAGTCATCACGTGGCCACAGCACCTCTTCAGTTTTATTCTTTTTCATATCCTCCGCCGTGACCTTAATACCGCCACCTTCCCGCACCGCACTCGTCACTTTCGTATTCATTTTAAATTTGAGTCCTTGCTTTTGGAGCGAGCGCTGCGTGGCCTTGGCTATCTCCATGTCAATCCCCATGCCGCCCACGTGACCCAGAAACTCTACACACGTCACTTCCGCTCCCAGACGCTTCCAAACCGAGCCCTGAAATAGGAATAAAATGCAATAATAAAATTAACGTTTTTCTGTATGATTTACAATATAAAAAATGAATATGTACAAAAACACATCCTCTTGCCAAGACATTACACCCAGCGTATAATCAACACTAGTACGGCGTTTTAATCCAATTTACAAGGTTTACTTTCTTTTTTTTTAACAAAAGTGCTTCTGTATAGTCGTCAGAAAGAGCTAGAATACTACAGGAGCTCGTGGATTTCTTAATATTTATACTGTTATAATTTTATTTATTCACTTTTTATTTGTTTGTTTACTTATTTATTTCATACCGTTACTTCTCCAAAATAAAACGCTTCATCCCCACCTAGTCGCTACTTGAAGCAATTTTTTAATAATAATTACCAGTTCTACGCCGATGACCCCTCCCCCCCTCCCACACACACACACATTATTACCAGCTCTACGCCGATGACTCCAGCGCCGATGACGATCATTTTCTGCGGTACTTGCTTCAGGGACAGGGCACCCGTTGACGACACTACCGTCTCTTCGTCGATCTGTCAATCAGTACGTCACCATGGCAACAATGCGCTGGTTTGCCTTCGTTCTTTTTATTAATGATCGGTTTCACAGCAATGTTTGTTTGTTTGTTTTTTTTTTTGTTTTTTTTGTTTCACTGCATGTTTCCACACGCTAGACATTAATAGGCTGCGCGGAAAATTTGTGGTGCTCTACTGCCATAAAAAGGCGCAAAATTTTCTTGACCGTGCGCCAATGGCGCCAATGGCGCACACTGCTCGATTTCCCCAGTGATCCCCGCACCTCTTTCAATAAGCAAATTCGGCGTATCAAACATTCCTTGGCGTTTTACTCCCCCACCCTCCCTCCCCCCCCTCCCCCCCCCCCCCCCCCGTTCCCCTCACCTCGATGCCGGGAAAGGGCGTCACTTCGGATCCGGTGGCGATGAGGATATTTTTGGTAGCTACAGCCTCCTGCGAGCCGTCCTCCTTCAGCACCGTCACCTCATTGGCTCCCGTGATCTTCCCGTGCCCGTCCAATCGCGTTATCTGAATCATTGCGCACCCGCTACTTAGTACCGATAACAATACTATGATAATATCAACAAAATCTAGCAATTCATTTCTAACTTCTGAGCTTTTTATGGTCTTTTTTTTTTTTCGATAAAGCCTGCGGGACTATGAATCGGAAGTTTCATACAATTTTGCAACATAGGACTAAAGTAAACTCGGCAATATACTCAAGATGTCACCTTTTTTTTTTTAAGTTTTCAAATTCCCCTATTTCGTTTCCGTTGGTGCGGACAGATACTGCCGAAAACACAACAGCCTGATTCATACCAAAGATCAGATACTAAGCCTGGCTTCCTTATACCAAAAATTAACGGGCTAAGCGAATTAATGGGTTGGGAGGGGGGGAGAATATGTGAAGAAGAAGAAAAAGGCGAGAACTTACACCATTCTTCTTGAAGAGATGCGCGATTCCTCCAGTCAGACCTTTCACGGCAGCCGACTTCTGACCCATCATTTTCTCGAGATCGAGCGAGACCTTGTCAACTAAAACAGGCCAACACATTCTTCTAAGCATCACACTCTGACGGAAGACATTTCGCAACAGTATTACATCATTCTATATGCGAACAATGTTATATTTTTCTCTCTTTTTTTTTTTTTTGCCTGAAGATGGAGGTCCGTACGGGCCCGTACGCTGAAGCTGGAGGTCCGTATGTGCCCGTACGCTGAAGCGGGGGGTCCGTACGGGCCCGTACGCTGAAGCGGGAGGTCCGTGCGGGCCCGTACGCCGAAGCGGGAGGTCCGTACGGGTCCTTACGCTGACGCGCGAGGTCCGTATGTGCCCGTACGCTGAAGCGGGAGGTTAGTATGTGCCCGTAGGCTGAAGGCAACGAATAGCATTCTGCACATATAGAACGATGTAATTACTTTTATTATATACCTCACTTCAGGGATACTTTTTGGCTTAATTTGTCTAGTTAAAATAAACTCATTTACTCCCTCCGTATGCTTAGTTGGGGCGATGCGGTATGTGTTACGCTTTCACTTGGCTGTTTTCGTTAGTAACTTTTAGAAACACATGTAACTGCATTTATTACCAAGCTTATCAACGTGAAAACTTTTAAGTTATTTTGTCAGTGACTGACCCACTTTTCGTTTAATTCTTTACGGTGAAAATCGAGTCGAAAACAGGAATAATGAGGTCTGGAAAATATGCTTAAAGGGGGCCTGGTACAATACGTGTTAGAAAACACTGCACCTTTTTTTTCTTTTTTCTTTTTTTTTTTTTTTGTTTTGTTGTTTTTTTTTTTCTATCATTTCTTTGCGCACGGCCCACTGGGCAAAACAAATGGAGAATGTTTTACTCTCAACTGAACATGACGCCCTTTTTCTACACTGAATGGAACAGCTGGCATGCTAAACCAAAACTGGTTGTGATTCACATACTTTTTTCCCCTTCCTCGTTCTTAGCTGAAAGCACTACATTACAAAATACAGAAAACGAAAAATGAAAATAAACCCTTCTATTTTTAGTATCATCTTTGCCGTACATTTTTTTCCTTTGTATTACTCCCGAAACAGCTTTTACAGGGTTGAGACTTCGTAAAATTTTCTGGTCGCCCGGAGGGCAACCAACTTTAAAACAAGTCAGTCTCCCTGCACAAAGGTTAGTCTCCCGGCGCAATTTTTGCAAAATTTACCTCAAAATTCTCAGAAAAAAAGGTAGTCGCCACTCGGGGCGACCAACTCGAAAAGTTCATCGCCCGAACCAAACGTTGGTCGCCACGGGCGACCGCGAAATCTCAACCCTGTTTTATCTCTCGGGTAATGCATGCGCGGTGACTAGCATGTGTAGGCGAAATTACACGCCATTTTAGAATAGGCGGCATATTCCGATACGTTTTTTTTTTTTTTCTTTGCGGATAAATATCTATCTTATCCAACAGTTCTATTAAAACGCCAAGTGGTATGAAAGGATAGATGACGTCAATCTGTCAGGTCAAACCATCATTATTATACTTCCTCCCCTCCCCCCCCCCCCCCCCCCATCCCCCCACCATCACTTAGGACGAGTGCTTCGATAAAAAAGGAAGACAAAGAAAAAATAGGCTTTATCTATCACATTTATGGTACTGTTTCAGTTACAGTTATAAGAGCTGCAGGGTACACACACGTGATCCCAGGGTATGCGGAGGGAGCGGGGAGGACACGTGATTCCACAGTATATCGGGGGGCGGGGGGGGGGGGAGGGACTTACACGTGATCCCACGATATGCCGGGAGGTACTGATGCGTGATTCCACGGTTTTTTCAGGGAAGGGGGGAGGGATACTTAGGCATGATTTCGTGGTTTGTTAAGGGGGCACTTACACGTGATCCCACGGTATGCCAAAAGATAGGGGGGATACTTACACGTGATTCCACGATTTGCTTGGGTAGGGGGGTACTCACACGTCATTCGACGGTTTGCTGGGGGAGGTACTTATACGTGATCCCACGGTATGCCAAAGGGGGGGGGGGGTACTAACACGTGATCCCACGTTATGCCGAGGGAGGGGGGAGGGGTATTTACACGTGATCCCAAGGTATACCGCGGGAGGGGGGGGGGACTTACAGGTGATTCCACGGCTTGCCAAGTCGCCGTGAGTGGCTTGATGGTACAGATGTGAGTTGTTCAGTAGTGCTTTAGAGGGAATACACCCGACATTCAAACACGTGCCACCTAAAGTTGGGTTCTTCTCTACACAAACGGTCTGAAAACAAAAACAAGTCGTTTAATCCACGTTCGTGTTGCCGATGTACTTATGTGGCAAACTATAAAATGAACCTTTCTTAAGCATATTAAAACTGAACGCCGGATTGCACAGTTGACCTCATAGTTGTAAAACTTGGCGTGAATACCGCACTAAAGAAAACAAAATGACGAAAAAAATAAAAGAAAGATATAACATATTCACGACTGCACACATTACCAAAAAATAGCAAAGTTTGCCAGAAAATTTGGGGCACGATAATTAGACAATTCACAAAAAGCTCGGGTAGCATAAGGCGGGGGCGGAAGTTGTGAACTGGCCCTACCTTCAGTCCTAACTGGGCGGCTTTAATGGCGGCAACATATCCTCCAGGTCCGGAGCCGATCACCACCAAATCAGCTTCCTCACCTACAACAAATCGCACACGAATCTCTTTTCGCTTATAAACGTCATGCAGCACAATAAGAGTTTATCTTTTCATAAAAAAATGACAAAAGGCACTATATGACCGTTTCTATTTTTTTTAACCTGGAACTTTGAATCAAAATCGCGGATTGTGCAGTTTTTTTTTATTTACTTTTAAACAGTGTGACTTGCAGTACAACTCTAAAACTAAGCGGGTCATTAATATACCTCCTAAGCAGCAAAACGTTAAAAGGAAAAAAAAACAACAACACAAGCAAAACGAGAAATTTTATTTCTGTTGTACTCTGGTGCGAACCAGTTGCGAAATGACCTGTATCCAAGGTTCATCCGAGGGCGTGTTTGCACTTTTTTCTTCACACCGAAAGCCAGAAAAACGCACAAAAATCAGGGGCGCGCGTCTGGAAAACGCACGTTGGATAGAAAAAACGCGGCAATAACAAGGGTGCGCGTTCGCATTCTTTAAAATTTAGTTTTTTACAGAGTTTTAAAGGAACATTAACTCTTAAGGAACATTGATTTAGCCACCCCATTGTTGACACAAAATGGTTATAAGGCGGCATTTATGGAGCTTTTTGTGGAATTAATTTCGTTTTGTTTGCGTATTCGCATGTGCGTCCTAACACCGACTTCGAATGACAAAAACTGTACCCAGACCCAGTGAACATTGCAACTAAAAAATGGCAAACACATATACATATATACGAACGCGCATCTGGGAAAAAACAAATGCATAAAAAAGAAGGGCGCGCGTTTTAAACGCGCCACCAGTCGAACCTAAGACGAACCCTGTGTATCATATTCTGTGTGAGAACCATTTTGTCGGAGTTTGTGTTGAGCTTTTTCCTGTCTTTTTACGCATATGAGATGTCCTGTTCACAAGATTCACATCGCAAGCGAAAGCGTACCTGAAGAGAAGTTGCGGCATGACTGTGCGGCGACAAACTGTGTCTGGCGCGAAACAGTCTGAAATGCAAACCAATGAATCGGTAATACGGTTTCATATCTCAGAGCAAATTTCTCTGAAATCACTGTCCCTTTGTCGATTTGTTTTGAAATTGGCAGTCAGTTGAACCGCACACAGTCTGAACAACCTGTCTGAGAATAATGCACCCCCCCCCCAATTCTGAGCACATCAAGAACATCAAAGGACATGCAATGCTAATGGTATTTCACAAACTATATTCCAAGTTGCGACGCACATGATTACATGTTAATTGGAAATTAGGATATCATTTAATGTCTCTTTAGTTATGTTATATTATGTCTCCCTCAGAAGTGAAGAGAATTACAGAAAATAAGAACTAGCTGATGCTACTTCTTTCATCTGAGTAAAAAAAAAGGGAAGAAAGAACAACGTGTGCATGTTATATTAAATGTGGGTGGAAATTAGAAGGTATATAATTCTCTAAAACATTTCTATTGTAGTCCAGGATTGTAGTCTTTTCTAGTAGTTGTCAGACTAATTTTAAATTGAAACAGCTTTTCAATTGATGCGTTTTTTCTGGCGTCACTTCCTTTGATAAATAACTTTTCCTGGCAATCTTTTGCCCAAATGTCAAATATCTCAATCGGGTTTTTGACAACCTGTATGCCATCTGAAAAATTTATTAAAAGTTTTAATAAATAGTTTCAGGTTTCAATTTCTTTTATGTTCCGAGTTTGAGCTGTTTTTGCGAGATTTCTTCCATATTTTTCTATCAATTCTTTCATTTTTTACTCGATTCCCTCGCAGTCGACATTCAAACTTCTTCCGCAGTTTAATGGAAACACCCAAAGTGTGATTTGGATTGTAGCATGCAGGTTGTTAAGAACCCGATTGCTCTTTGGTGCAAGAGAAATTTGACATTTAGGCGAAATCTCTCTATCATTTATTTCATTTTTTACCCAGTTATTTTTATTCGAAACGCAGAATTTTTGCGCATTTTTATTGGGAACGCCCAAAGTGTAATTTGGCTTACAGAGAAATACATACACCCTATCAAGACGTCATGACAGAGAAAATCAACATT
This sequence comes from Protula sp. h YS-2021, assembly GCA_949752745.1. Taxonomy (NCBI): domain Eukaryota; kingdom Metazoa; phylum Annelida; class Polychaeta; order Sabellida; family Serpulidae; genus Protula; species Protula sp. h YS-2021. The sequence continues at coordinate 97,240,938 of OX457027.1, read as the reverse complement.
TATTACATTTTCTTTATCTATTCCCTTCATGTAATCCCACTAGTTATGGGGATATTTCTTCCATATTTTTCTATCATTTCTTTCATTTTTTACTCGATTTCCTCGCAGTCGCCATTCAACAGTCTTCCGCAGTTTATTCGAAACTCCCAAATTGTAATTTGGCTTATAGCATGCGGGGTGTTAAAAACCCGATTGCTCTTTGGTGTCATTTATTTCATTTTTGACCCGGTTATTTTTGTTCGAAACGCAGAATTTTTGCGCGTTTTTATTGGGAACGTCCAAAGTGTGATTTGGCTTATACCAGTAACCTATTTTTTTTACCAGTGTTCATGCACGTTCGCCATCCCTGACAACATTTATCCCAAAAATGTCATTTTTGTCTCGCCAAGTATCACCTGAAAGGTCGGCTTAATAAACGAACATCCCTTTAAATGTCAGGACTACGAGTGCCTAAACTAGTTTATGTTCGGCATTTTGGTATACATTTTCTTTCAATATTAGTTGTTTATGTAGTTATTTAATAAATTAATTCGCAAGATTCTTAGATTTCGGGATGACAAAATAATATTGCGGATTAAAGTTGTCCAAAAAATTTTTCCCGGATATATTTAATTTCCATACGAGTATACCCCAGACACAAACACTACAGTTTGCTTTGTAATTCTCTGGAAACATGTCTAAAATTCCACACTTTCGACATTCCAAAGGGAAACTCAATTACACCGAAAACAAAAAAGCAATCGTTGAAAAACCACCCAAAAGTGGCGGACGGTCGTGGGTTAATGGTAGAAAAATAACACCTTATCGAGATGTCCTGACACAGAAAATCAACTGTTAATACATTTTCTTTATTTATTCCTTCATGTTATCCCCACTGGAATCCTGTGAATTTCCTCCACTGAGCATGCGCGCTTGAAACCATAAACTGGCTTGTTCAAATAATGCGGGTTGGGAGAGGTTGGTCTCGGTGGGCGATAAAACAAGATATTTCATGCGAATATTGCACAGATCAAGTAGACATAACACATTAACATCAGTATTTGTAATTGTATTTGTTTCTTACATATTTTATGTGAGGGAGTGATTTTCGCACTGCTAACCACATCATTAAAAAATCCTTCTGTTTTTCCTCAAAGGTCAAGGACAGTATTCCGGCCCGAATTTCATAAGCACTGCGGTGGTAGAGATATTTGTAGTTATTGTTTGACTTTTAATTATTCATCTTCGAAATTTCATTTCGAATTCCATTACTTGCATTTAGCGCTGCTTCCGCTAATGGAGTCATACTGTGAAAATGGAAAACAATTGCTTCTGATCTAAGTGATCTCACTAGTGCTGTAAGAAAGATCAGTGAAAACTTAAGTATCATTGATAATAGAATTGAAAAGTGTGAATCTTTTATGCAAAGAAGTGGGGAACGTGACAATAACGATCAAGAAAATTTCCCTTGTGGGAATCGAGTAGAAAGTAATAATATTGCCCAAGGTGCAACTGGAACAACGTTTCCCAGTTCAGAAGGTCCAATAGACTTCTCTTCTGTGGATATTTTGGGAGAGTTTCAAGCAATCCGTGACTCTTATAGCCGTAATTCTCTCCCATCTGAAGTTACGTTTGTTACGTTTATTAATTTATTGGTATACAAATCAAAGGGTTAGAGTCAGGTGGGGTACAAAATATTCAGAATGGTTTGAAGTTAAAAACGGGGTTAGACAAGGTGGTATACTATCTCCAATGTTGTTTAACTTGTATGTTGACGTGATCAGCAATGGACTGAATAAAACAAAAATTGGGTGCGCAACAGGTAACATTGTTATAAATCACTTATATTATGCTGACGATCTCATATTATTTAGTCCATCGCACAAAGGTTTGCAAAAACTCTTAGATATATGCAATGAATGTGGTATTAAACTAGACATAAAATTTAATGAATGTAAAACGTTATGTATGGTCTTTAGTGCGTTAAAAGATAAAAAAGTGAAATATAATTCATTTAAACTAAATGGTGAAACGTTGAAGTTCTGTGTGAATTATAAATATTTAGGGCATATTGTTGATGAATTCTTGAATGACAATGCCGACATTCATAGACAAATAAGAAGTATTTATGCCAGAGGTAATAAGTTAATTAATACATTTAGACATTGTTCGTATGATGTGAAGGTTGTTCTAGTCAAAACATTTATTTCAAATTTCTGTTGTGCTCACTTGTGGTGCAATTTCAACCAAAGTGTATTTCAAAAGTTCAAAGTCGCATACAACAATGTTTTTCGTAAATTTTTTTCAATAAATCATATATGTAGCATTAGCAAAGAAATGGTTTATATGAATACTAATGTTGCGAATATGGTTATGCGATCCTACATAAACAGTATAATGAAGCGAATGTATAAATCAGAGAATGAAATAATAAAAAGCATCGTGGGTAGTGATTTGATGTTAAACTCAAAGCTGTTTATGAAATGGTATGACATGATATATAAAATTTCCAAGCGTTAACATTACTGAACTATATTTGGTAATCGCTTCATTGTATCAATTTTTTTCTCTTACGCCACTGTGTGTAATGTCTTAGCTATATCTTAAATTACTATGTTTTATCTTTTTAGAATTATATATCATAAATGTTGCCATTTAAAATATGATTATTATGAGTATACTAAATCATCAACTAAATGTATATGGACCCAGGAGTCTGAAATAAAAAGATAAATAAAGTAAAAAAAAATAAAATTAAACTTCATGCCGAGCGAAGTGGCATAAAAAAACGAGGATAAGCCAAATAATAATACTCTTATTGCGGTATCAAAGTATTCAGAGACAACATTAAAGATTGTTTCCGGATGTGACGGTAAGCACTTGTCAAAAAGTCAAATTGAAGAAATAGCTACATGTGCTACAGCTCTACAGACATATATGCGTGATGAATACTCTGATCTACTAGTCAGAGGCAGTTTTAATCAAGAAACTTCAACTTTGTTCAGAGCACTTCAACGGAACTCATCGGCATTTCCTCAGTCTGCAATTAATAATTTACAAACGGCCGCTACTCTGGCTGCTGCAGCTAATCAACAATCTTCGCGTGGAAACCGTGGCCGTTGGGATCGTTATTTCCGGAATTCATTTCGCGGAGGAAGTCCCGGTAGATTTCATCAAAACACGGATGTATATCAAGCTCTAACGAATCAGTCAATGCCTTCGTTTGACCCTTCGCGCAACGACCATGATTAAGGATAATGTTAAGAGGCCATATTAAATATTGGCAACAAATTGCAGCTTCAAGCGAAATCATTGACTGGATTTATCATGGAGTAAAATTAAGATTTCGTCATCAGCAAGACAGTTTCGAATGTGAAAACCATAAATTAACCCCTGGATATGTACGTTTTATTGTCATCAAGTTACGGAAGTTACTTGAAAAAGGTTCAATTTCAAAAGTTTCCCACAAACCGATATGTGTAAACCCCATTGGATGTGTACCGAAAAAAAGAAAAAAAACTCCGATTGATAACTGATATAAGAAATTTGAATAGTAATGTAAAGTGTCCCTCTTTTAAAAATGAAGGTATAGATACTGTTTGTGAATACCTTCAACCGGGCAATAATTTCATCACGATTGACTTGGAAAACGGTTTTCATCATATTTCTGTTCAAAGTGAATTTCGTACTTATCTTTGATTTAAATGGCGTAATCAATATTATGTGTGGAACGTGTTACCCTTTGGCCTAAATATTAGTCCTTGGTACCTCAATAAACTTGTCAGATCCGTTGTGTGTTACATTCGGCAAAATAACATCCGCTCTGTTATGTTTGTCGATGACGGAATTTTAATGTTATCACTCGCAAATGTCGAAACAGAAAATTCTTGTTAGATGTGTTCAATAACTTAGGGCTGAAAATTAACTACGACAAATCTAGTTAAGAGTATTCTACCACAAAAACATTTATTGGATATGTTGTTTGTTCAACTCATGAAAACGGTAGTCCTGGGATATCAGTACTTCAGACCCGTATTTCCAAGCTTCACAGAGATATCAGGCGTGCATTGCAATCTGATTACTGCCCGCTTGCTTATCCTTGTTTTTTAATGCCCGCTTTCTTGCACGAATTTGTGGACAGTGCATTAGTTCCGCGAAAGCGGTGTTACCAGCTAAGCTGTTGCTTCGTAATTTGTATGCCGTTTTGTCTACTCGAATGGTCGACTCGAATTTGTCGACTCTTGGTCGGATAAATTGATTTTGTCCAAGTCAGCAAAATCTGATTTAGACTGGTGGTTACATGTAGTTTCCAACTGGAATGGGTGAAAAGTTGAAAAGCGTACTATCGATGGTCAAATATTTACTGATGCTAGCGATCAAGGATGGGAAGCTGTATTTAATGGCAGGGAAGCCCATGGATTATGGACCACAACACAGGCCTACCAATCAATAAACCATCGGGAACTGCTCACCGTACTGCTGGCAATATTGTCATTTGCAGACTCGTTACGTGGCAAGCACATTCAAATTGTGACAGGCAATATCTCAATGGTCGCATATTTGAATCATCTAGGGGGTCCATCTACAAGTCTGACAAAAGTAGAAAGAGCAATTTGGATCACTGCAACAAACCTTCAATTATCGCTCGAGGCAAAGCACTTGGCAGGTCGCTACAATATTCATGCCGACCGATTGAGCAGAATAAATCCGTGGAGCACATACAGTTGGTCAATGCATCCGGCTTTATTTCGACAAATAAACAAACTTTGGGGTCAACATACGTACGATCGATTTGCAGACATAACGAACCACAAGTGCAAATTGTATAACAGCCTGTATTACGACTCTTTAACGAATCTGATAGACGCCTTAGCTCAGCGCGAATGGAGTGTGCACAACAACTTCGTAAATTGCCCGGTCGCACTTCTCCGAAAGTGCTCAACTTAATCGTGACCCAAAAAGCAACAGCGACTTTAATCGCCCCTTGGTGGCCCACTCAAACGTGGTTTCGCTTACTTGTGAATCTCTCGGTCAGACCGCCCTTAAAATTACACGATCAAAAATCGATGTGGATGCTCGGAAAAAGACCGGAACCACTCAAAAACAAACATTGGAAAAGCGCCTGCGTAAACTAAATTGGTCGGGTAGGGCGGCATATCAGATAAGGTTTTCTCTTGCACCTTCAACTTTGAGTACGTATAATCGCATTTTAACCAAGTTCAGAGAACATTGTTTATTTGTAAATTCTAAGTTTCCACCAAAATCGTCTACAATTATCACTAGTTTTTTGTGCTCATTGTGTGACACATCAGAAAGACCAAAATTAGCCTTGTGTATTGCCCAATCGGCCATTAATAATTGTACAAAGTGTATAACAGAGAGTTCCCAGGCTGGAATGATCTATCAGACCTAGTGACAGCACTGATTAAATCGGGTGCTTGTAAAGTTTCGCAGAAATCGACTGTGTTACCCAGGGAACCATTCAAAAAAGTATTCGAAGCGATTGGCGATAATAGCGTTATGTCGTTAAAATTGTTACGTACAAAAACTATTGCTTTATTGGCAACTGTTTGTATGTTGCGCCCCTAGGATATTGCACCTAAGGCGGTCCATTTCGATGCGTCGAACGGCAAGGCGGAAAAGTTAGTATTCAATATGGACGATGTATGTTTCCATGAAAAAGGTCAATTATCGCTAGCCTTTAGGGGTATCAAAAACGATTCTAACAGAGATGGATTTTGTATAACGATACCACCGAGTGATGTTCCATATCTGGATCCAGTTTCAGCTCTGCGAGAATATATTTATCGAACTGAAACAAGGCGTCCGGCAGGCAGTAAACCAGTGTTTATTACTCTAACAAAACCGCATCAGGCTCCTTCTTCAGCCGGTGTGGCTCATGTTTTGAACGAATGTATTGCCATGGCAGGGCTTGACCCCAGGGTGTATTCAGCAAAGAGTTTCAGGCCCACCGGTGCTACTCGTGCAGTTGAGTGGGGTTGTGATCCAAAGAAAACAATGCGTATCGGTCGCTGGAAAACCGAGACAGTATTTTTCGAACACTATGTTCACGATAAATGTTATGACAATTTTAGAAAAATAATTCTAAAGTAGCGTTACATGTTTGTTGGCTCAAGTTTGCATTTAGTTCAGTCGTAATTAAGAAGTATTACTTTTCGTCCTGTGTTTACTTGTAAGTATTAACGTTACTGGAATTATGAAATTTACAGTACTATCCTGGAATTGGGCAGCACTTCATGTTCTTGCATTTAGTAAGTTGAAACATAGCACACATAGCCACAATGAGATATGTAATCTCATTTTGGTGACCGGTTACTCTAGATTAGGCATATTACAAAATAAAACGTAAAGACAAGTAACGTAGATTTACTTCAAATTGTAGTTATTGTTTGACGTTTTTATTTGTCATCTTCGAAATTTCATTTCGAATTACATTACTTCCATTTAGCGCTAAATTTTTATATATTTTATAGCATTAAATATTTGGTGCATGCAAGCCCCCTAAGGGCCTCTATATTTCAATGCTTGTGGTTTATCTTATAGTTAAGCGGAAGTAGTGTTAGATGCGAGAAGGCATATTACAAAATAAAACGTAAAGACAAGTAACGTAGATTAACTTTAAACCCCATTTTAAACTGTAATGAGACATTTTGACAAACCCAACAACTAGTCTTCGGACGAAAAAAACGGATTCATTCATGTACGAGAACTGGTACATGGTTCTCTCGTACAAGTAGAGTTAATCACCGGTACCGAAACAAGACACTAAATATACTATGCATGAAATTTTCAGGTATGCATACTGAGACATTCTGCACGTGGTCTTGATTTACAACACACCCGGACGACTGGTCCGATCTTCTGGTGGCGACAGAGACAGAGAGAGAGACAGAGGGAGGGAGGGAGGGAGGGAGGGAGGGAGGGAGGGAGGGAGGGAGGGAGGGAGGGAGGGAGAGCAAGAAAGACTACAAGTAACGGATACTTTACTATATGGTCATTTCGGATGCATGTTTATTCTTGACCAATCCCAGTTGATTTTCCTAATTATGTCGCTAGGATATTCTATCTCCTGGTATCCAGATACTTGTATTACGTATTTATTATATTATGTGCCTCACTGCATCGCTATTTTTTGTAATTTATAGCGAACTGTTTTACTATTAGTCCCAATGGACTCTTTCTATCTACCTAGAACAGAAAGGGTCACAGTCCTGCAAATAAATGGCAATTGATGTCAACTTTTGAGGTTATGGACCTTTCGGCGCATGTTCTAAGCCGTCGAAGTTTGAACTGACATACTTTTCTTAAAAACACAGTGAGAAGTATCCTGGCGCACTATTTCAGACCTCTACGAAACTCCCAAACTTGAGCAAAGAGTATTTTTCAATTGTATAGCCATTCTTGTTGTGGGCGATGATGGTGGTTTTTATATATTAATCTCAAGAAAACGCCTTTCTTTCTCTGTACAAAACTGCTATGTGAGCATAAAAAATTGTGCACCGTGATTTATAATGGGGCCATTCATGTGATGCACCCTTTCTGAATGAAAGCCAGTGGCCAGAGCCGTGCACCGAGATTACCAAAATTGACATCAATGATAAGTTCTGCTATAGGAATTATGACTCTTGCCGTCATAGGAAAACCACAAGAGTCATCTAGGACTATTTTACTCCCTCCGTGTGATTAGTTGGGGCAACGCGGTATGACTTATATGACTGAGGTGTGTTTTCACTGACCCTGCTCTTGTTAGTAAGTTTTAGAAATAACTGTATTATTTTACACGTTCCTAACTATGAAAATATTTGATATGTTTTTGGGAGACTAATACAGTTTCTCGTTTCCTTCTTCAAGGAGAAAAATACGTGTTGTTTGTTTAATCTTTACATTTAACTTCGTAAAAGCAGAGAAACAATTGAGGTCTCGAAAATATGCTTACTGAAGCTCGTCTTCGCTTTTGATTTAAAATACAGACTTCGAGCATGAAATGAAATAGAAAAGCGTATTTTGAGTAATATGACCGGACAATGATACCATATTCACGTAGGTCTGTTGAACATGAAAATGGGCTTATTATATAACGTTATAATCATACAGTCATTCCAAGGCGTTCATAAAAAGATCAAAGAAGATTTTAAAACAACGTACAGGGACATCAAGGGTTATTCAGGATTTTCGTCGGAGGTAGGCGAGAGTGCGTGCCCAATCGTGAAAAGGGTGACTTTTGTCATGGAAACTCTAACTTTAAAGTTTAGCTTTTTTCATGACCTGAATATTCCCCCTTGAATCTTTAAATGCATCATATGTATGTATGACTCAGTCCCTTATCTCACTCATAGAAAATCATCCACATTGATAAGAAAAGATCGTAAGGCTGGTGTAGAAACGTAAGCAACCGGTCTAGAGTAATCAGGAATGTAATAAAAATCAAACTCATAATGTGCACAGATGGAAACAACCAACAAGTCTAAAAGTTCAATAAAATTCCTACACTTCCATAGCAGTCTCTTGACTCTTTTTAAAATATATTAATTAGCTTAGTTACGAAATTTTACGGGTCTTTAGTGATACTTACATGCAACGGCGTAAAATTGTTCCTGTGTAATTGTCATAAACACTATCAATAAACTATAAATGGGGAAACAAAGGTAAAAACAGATGTCAAGTTTTTATTATTTATACCACAGTGGTACAAAAAGCATAAAAAATGAAACTATATTCGTGTTAACAATTCGTATTGTATGAATTCTAATACATATTACATTAATACTACTGTAGTGTGACTTAATAACGATCTATTGTTGACATAACTCCTATGTAAATATGATTTTGTTTTGCTATATATGCCACGGTGGTGTTAACAATCACAAAATTTTGTCATAAAAATCAGTGTAATAAAATGTTATATACATTGTTATAAACGTTAAAACTAGACTGTGATAAAACATTACTATCTGCAATGTGGATCGAATAACTGAATTTTATTTCTAAAATTAATGAAAAACCTTTTCATTCACAACTCATTAGTGGTTTTGAAATCAACTTCTTCTTAGCTTCGTCATAATGGTGCATATAATTTCTTCATATTCGGCTTCGTTCTAAAGGTTTTCAATAGCTAACCGTATTGAAATTTTGTAGAAGTTGGGACATGCAATACCTTGCTATAATGGACAAGGCCATGACGTGTCCCGGATAAGAATGTCCCTGAAACAGAACTTGACCTTATCAGTTTGTACCAAGAGAGAACATACCTAGGAAGGAACATATATTGAAATGAAGTATGCATTACAGAATAGACCTAAGTGTTCGTAATCATAACCCTTATGTGACACAATTGTATGGAAATCTAAATTTTGCAAGAGCAAGTAAATATGAAATAGGCAATTTATCGTTCATTTTCACGGAAACCGTAAATAGGGTCAGAGACGGTTCACTATAATCTAAATGGCCAAAATCGGACGATGTGTACCAAACAGTGCTGTTGTATGGATTCTTAAAAAACATTAGTAAATGTGCAATTGTGATATGGGTAAATGCAACACATATTACAGGGTAGAGGCACATGCAATTCCGACACTGGCATTCATTTGATTTTGCTGAAAACAGCCATGGGATGCAGATGGTCTCAAAGAGACATCGTATCTGGTGGCACCCAGTTATGTTTTCGAACGGTTCTTAGAAACGTTTCTTTGAAGATAGCAGCATTCTTTGAAGTCTGGAATTAAACTGTTGACAATACGTCTTATTAATTTCTTTGTGCTAACATAGATCAAAATGTGATGTCTATTCCAGACATTCAGGCAGGATCTTGTGGAACATGACGAATCTCGGAAACTTTCTTACATCCTCCACTCTGTGAATCTAGAAGCCTCTATAGGTTCGTATCACACAACAAGGCTTATGTTTTAGTCTTTTTTGACAATTCGAGTCGTTTCAAGTTCCATATAATTTTGTCTACAAGCTCAAGGCCCAATAAACATACCTGTACTCGAGGTCAGTAAAAACATTGCATTTCAAAGCTTGCTTTTTACCTTCTATTAACTAAAAATCGTGTTCTAGTGTAGAATCAAAGTGTTTTACTGTAATACTGTTGTAAGCATCTAACACGAAGTTTGATGAAGTTTAACTCAGAGATAGGGGTTTTGTCGACTTAATTCGAAACCAGTATTGTTCAAAGGATATAAGAGAATTTCTGATCGTGATATTTATAATATGAAATGTATAATACCTTTGCTTGTTGACATGATATCGCAAATCATGACCTCATTTGCACAACATATTATGGTCGGTTTGCAATGCCCAGGTATCCCTAACATTAACTTCGATTAACATTTTGTTTTGTTAATCGAGTTCTGCTATTTGTAACAAACAATTCCTTATTTCAGAGAAGTAGCTTGGATAGGGCGAAAAATCTGGCGTCAAATTCTTTAATGATTTTAAGTGGGCAGTGCTTCTTGTCCAGAGATGTAACTAAAGTTTTCATTTCCTCATATATATCGAAAATCCACAATTGCAATTCACTTATTAAATTAAAATAATTAAATAAATGGAGTGAATGTAATAGATACAATAAATGCATGCTATGCACATAATCTGCAGCTTTGAATACAGCGGATAAGTTTACAACTCGTACTCCTTTCACCGAGCCTATTACACCCTTATTTAAGCAACATCGCTGGCTGCACCATCACAAACGTGTTGAGTTCAAAACAGACTTGTTTGTGATACGTTTAACGTGCCTTGTATGTGAATATTCAACTACTCTATTAACTGTATAAGCTCACTCGGTCACTCTGTTCTGCACTCAGACACTTGCTACTGTTTGTTTCTCTCACGAGAACTAATTTCACAAACAAAATACATTAATCACTTGGCCAAACATAAATAAGTTCATCAATTTCTCACTTCGAATAAAATTTTTAAAACATTTCACCAGGTGTTTCGTGTTTGACTTTCCTCTACAGACTCACCAGTTTTGAAGAAAATAGAGTTCAAACCCTTCCAGGGAAAAGAACATGATTTTGCCATTAATTTTTATCACCCGTCCCCCAATCCTTAACCTCACGCTATGTGTATAAATTCTGATAAGTGCATTAAATTTAACCAGGTTACATTTACATCCGTGTTTCGCTCTTATAAAAGCAATCAAAGTATTTCACCATACTCCGCATGTATGTCCGCTAATTTGCATGTATGCAAATTAGCACATAATCAATGCATTGTGCAGCTGATGATCTAGTATTGCTTTATGACCAGTATTTTTCAAAATAACATTGTATTTCCTTCTTGTACTGTATTGTTATCATTGCGATGAAAATGAAAACTTCACATCAAGCACTACTCATGTTATCAAATTGTGTGGTGCCAGGTTCAGTCACTTCATAAAAAGAACTAGGAAAAAATGAAGGACCACTGCCTAAAAAAGGCACTTGATTTGACAAGTGTTAATCACTATTTTTACTTTATGATCTGCCCATAAAATGAAACAAAGCCGCAAAAACAATGTTCACATCACGCACTACATACTTATACAAAATTTGATTGTCTTTTGGCCAGAGTAAATCGTCCGCACAATATATTCAATATACTCTTTGGAAGTCATTCATTTGTCAAGTGGTAAAATTGTTTTACAAACAGTTTCAGCCAAAGTTCTACCGACTTGAGAAGCATTTCAAAGACACAACATGTAGACTAAGTAGTTGCAATTGCTCATTGATGTTACTGTTGATGTCACGATAACAAAAAAACTCAGGATTTTATCGCGAAATATTTCGGATAGGGCATTGATGAACAACGAATAACAAATAAAGGAAGGTGCGAAACTTAAAATGTGCCTTTTAATTGGACGCAAACATGACTGCAAATCTTTGTTTTGATTATACGACGAGGCATTCGGTCACTGCACTGCACTCCGCCAACTTTTAGCTGGTGTCATTGCGAAAATTATTAAATTTCCAATTTTGTGTAACCTTTAATCTTTGTCGTGTATTCTGTTAAACATTACAACATTGTTTGTGTACTATAACAGTATACAACAGTACTAAAATTAAACCGAAGTCGAATGTGTTGTATCTAATTCACCAAAACGCCACAGTTATGAACTGGCTTGGAAAAATAATCAATCAATCAATCACTCAATCAATCAATGTCAAGTAAAGCAATATGAGTAAAATAACTGCAGTAGGCATTAGTAATAAACTTTAATTGCAACCTCCTACAAGGTCTTTGATAAAATATATCCAATATTTTAAAGTATGATATGAAAGACAAACAAATGGGAGATACATTTGAACAGATAAATGGCGGAAACTTCAGCCTTAGAAGATCATATAAAATATAAATGCTACTGGGCTCACACATTGGTGTTTACAGCGGCATTTCAAAGCATGGATTATTGTCACCATACCTTTTCATTATTCTTAATCTTTTTTAAATTTAAAAATCTACCCTGATTGAATTGTGACCCCGCATGGTAACAGCGTAGCAACGGATATAAAATTTCTTTGCTGAAATCAAACTGTGCATTACATTAGTATAATTTTGAATGTTTGTTTATCAGTCTCTTGCCCTCCACTCAGTGTTTTTATGGATGCCTTGCCTTCACTGTTCTTCGTAGGAGAAAGATATCCAGGCATCAGCTCATCGTGAAAGAAAGATGTCCAGGCATCAGCTCATCATGGCAGAAAGATATCTAGGCATCAGCTCATCATAGGAGAAAGATGTCCAGGCATCACTCATCATGGAAGAAAGATGTCCAGGCATCAGCTCATCATGGCAGAAAGATATCTAGGCATCAGCTCATCATGGAAGAAAGATGTCCAGGCATCAGCTCATCATAGGAGAAAGATATCTAGGCATCAGCTCATCATGGGAGAAAGATGTCCAGGCATCAGCTCATCATAGGAGAAAGATGTCCAGGCATCAGCTCATCATGGAAGAAAGATGTCCAGGCAGCAGCTCATCATGGCAGAAAGATATCTAGGCATCAGCTCATCATGGAAGAAAGATGTCCAGGCATGAGCTCATCATGGGAGAAAGATGTCCAGGCATCAGCTCATCATAGGAGAAAGATATCTAGGCATCAGCTCATCAAAGGCCTTGTTGCATTTTGAGGCAGTTGCGATTGGTAATCTGGAGCAACCACTTTGCATTTTTTCTTCAAAGAACAGATAGTCGTGACACAAACTGACATCATGACAGCTAATACTGCAGTTGCTAGGCAACACATTCCCATGCAAAAAACACCAGATGACCCATGACGGAATATACTGCCTGTGAATCTATGTAGAGCTGAAAAAATAAATATTCACGAATTTAAAAATAACCAGATATGCTTATACTAGATATCCTAAAGAGTTCTTTCTAACAGAGCTGTAAGATGTGACATAGAACAAATGGTGCCAAATCAAAGTAATTTTGTACAGAACGGATTGTGCCATATTGCGACGAATGTATTTTGCTAGAATTACACAGAAATCCCTGACACATGCACAAAACATAAACATCAGCAGATAGTTTGGTCAAATTACCGGGAGTTTCCGAAAAGAAGTCCCCCCCCCCCCACCATATAAAAGCCCCGGGGCTCTTATTAGGAAACTGTTTCCCAATAGAAGCCCTGGGGCTTTTGTTTGGAGTTAAAATAAAGACGTGAAAAAATCGTTTCCTAATAAAAGCCGTCCCCTCCTTCCCTGCAAGTCTTTTTAGAACTCGTGTTTACTCGCAATGCAGACACGGCGCACTTAATCCTTTGATGTGAGGCAAACCCCTAGACAAGGCATTCGTGTTTTACACAGGACACTTTACTAGACTTTTTTAGTTACTGTTGTTTTTGTGTTTTTGTTATTTTTGTGCGGATATCCGCAGCATGTGGCGCTTTAATAAAGATTGATGGTAAATTTTCTCTTTTTCAATAAAAACTTATCGACACCCTCATCTAAAAAATAGAAGCCCCGAGGGCTCTAATTAGGAAACTGTTTCCTAAATGAAGCCCCGGGGCTTCTATTTGGTTTCTAAATGAGCGCCTGAAATTGGCCAGTTTCCAGATAGAAGCCCTGGGCTTTTTTCGGAAACCCCCTGTACATTGTTCCAACTCGTATTTTTAATTGTAACAGTGACCTCACCTGAGCGACCCCAAAGCGACGTTGCTTTGTTTTCGTAAAAAATTACAGCGCCATTGTTCACCACATAGCTATTATCCCACATACAAATATTTACAGCCATACGTATTTAATGTGTGTAGCAACTATAATGGGAAGTGTTAGACTGCATATCACCATAGTGTCATCCCTAAAGTAGCGCGCAAAATTCTTTTACTCCATCCCCGTCCCCCCCCCCCCCCCCACCTCCCCACTCCTCCTGCACGCAAAATCTGCTCAGCAAACAACCGAAGTATTTTTTTGTTGAAAAAAGGTTGTATTTTGGTCGCGACGACTTCACAACCATATTCTGACCTGTTACCCCAAAACCCGACTTTATTCCGACGTCGAGGCAACGTCGGTTTTCTGACGTCATTCCGACGTTGCAAAAACGACCAAAGAGCGATGAACATTATTATCGCTCACCGGAAATGGAAGTCATTTTGAAAAAGAGGAAGAAAAACTGTAATTTTTACATGAAAATTTTATGGCGCGTCGGTATTTTTCTTCCTAGATTGTAAAAATGTACATGGAAAATGATTTCGTATGTATTTCACAACAGCAGTTGAATAATTAATTATCTATTAGTTATATAGCTCTAGTCAGTTTAAGGTCGGAATCCAACGTCAGTTCCAATTTCATATACAACCTAAAACCAACTTAATTCCGACGTCGGATTTAGGTCGGAACCCGACGTCATTCTGACGTTGAAAACCCGACGTCGGTTCCATTTCATATACAACCAAAACCGGCACGTCAGTCCGACGTCGGAAACGTCGGGTCACGACGTCGATCCGACGTCATTCTGACGTCTTAATGTTTGCTGGGTGTGTATAACATTGACGTAGGCAAGGATTTAGACCTCCCCCACTCACCCCACCTCCTTGCACTGTGACGTCACCCATTGCGTATAACATTGGCGTAGGCAAGGCTTTATAGCCTCTCCTCCCTCAACTCCCCTCCACCCTCCCTACCCCATCAGTGCGGACGCACTTTATTGAAAAGTAGTGCAAAATGATCTTCCGATTATTTTGGGCTGAATTGCAATGAATTAAGACACAATACATGGCATGCACTGTACTCAACTACCTTTTCTAGAACAAAAATTATCACAGAATCACTTCTAGTAACAGGCGCTCCTCCCTGAGATGGGTTTTAGAATCGCTTCAATCGCTGCCTCCTGTAGGAGACACAGCAACAGCACAGGGACACCACACCGATGGTACACAGAAGCAGCAGCGCACACGCCCACCCGGCCACGCCTAGCGCGCCCTTTGACACGAAAAACGACACGAATTTCGACAAACCTAAAAATAAATAAATAAATAAATAAATAAATAAAAAGTAACACGCCATTCACTTAATTAAATCTAAATGAACACAGAATCACATTATATAATATATGAAGAGTGAAGAGCTTAGTTCAATAAAATTCAAAATGTAAAATGATTTTACAATGATTATATTGAGATAAGCTGTGATCCTGCAGTGCCTCAAATCTCAATACAAACATGAAAGGAATTACACAACTAAAATCTTGATATTATTTAGCAGTTCAATATGTAAAACTAAGGCTATATTAGTGTACTCATCATTGATAAAATGCTTTCGGAGCCAGAGACGCAACCAACAGCTAAGAAAAAATGAACTCGAATCATCTTTGCCATAGCGCAAGTAGTCGGTCTGTGTCGCTCACGTTGAAGTAAAACTCCCCAACTTAACCAAATGCGGACTACAGTTCCGAAAGCAACGCGGAGCACTTGACTTCAAATTTACCCTTACTTCTTTTAACGGCACTTCACACAGACTACGGCCTGAAAATTACCTCCTTTTTTCGGCGTTTTTTTTTTTTTTTTTTTTTTTTTTTTTTGTGGTGACACATATGATAGCATGGCCGTGGCATATTCCCCGATGGGGAGGGGTGGGGATCTGCCACGGCCATATAGGAGCCAGAGTACCGAGCGACGGCATCTAATTCCCCCAATCCTCATGTTTTTTTCTTTCCTTTTTGGTGGAGGTGGGGGGGGGGGGGGCGCACGAATATGGTGGCACATATGATAACAAATAAGTGCCCCCCAACCCTCCCACTGGAGATATGTCACCGTCATGGTTTGGGGGACGCATGGCAACACAGACGATAGCAAGTGCCTCCCGCCCCCACTCCCACCACCACCCCTCCACCCCCCGCCCCACCCTCCCGCGGGGGACACGCCACGGTCAGGTCTCGCCGTTTCAGTGTGTTCATACCACAGTTAAGGAGTTTCCAGCTGTTGTAAAAACTATTAAAATGACTCTCTCTTTTTTTTTTTTTTTTTTTTTTTTTTTTTTTTGTTTTTTTTTTTTTGTTTTTTTTTTTGTTAATTGGTGTTTTAAAATTAGAGCCGACAAGTTTGAAATCTTGATAAAACAGATTATTGAATGTTTTGTAGATGTACCGCTGCAGTTCTTTTCGTCCAGCCCATCTATACATTGCTTTGTTCCATCACAAGCGAGTCGAGAATCAATGCAGCGATTCTCCGCAGTACATAGATACTCCTTGTCCTGACACGGGGCTGAAATGGCAAGTCAAGAAAAATTCATTGAAGCGGCATGGCGGACCTGTTCAAGTGTGACGAGAGTGCACAACTCTTATATCTAAACTATGAATATAAATATACACAAAAGCAACACAGCTGCCACTATAAAATGGGCAGAATATGAAACTGCAGACATTTACTCCATCAGCGTCTTTCCTTATTCTATCACAGCTTAGAAAATTTAGTTTAATGGATTTGCAAACTTGTAGAATTCTATATGGTGGCACTATTCAACATTTTGTAATGGATATATAAACTTGTTTGCAAGAATATATATTTTTTGAAAACTGAACCCTTTATTAACTTACGAGGTTCACTTCTTATAAACATAATTTTGAATCCTTCGTGTTGTATCTTGCTGTTGGTCTTGAATCGAATTGTAACGTAGCGCTGCGACGGAAATGACGTCACATTAGGAATATCACTCCCGCAGTAGCGACCAAACAGTTGAGAAGAATTCACATTAGGTCCGTCGTAAAATTCCAAGTAGTCCTTGCAAGCTCCGGATTGATCAGGAGCTTGCAGGTCAAAATACTGGATCTCCATTCTATACCTAAAAATAGAATAAAGCCTGCCTGCAAAGAAATCGGATTTTATTTATGGACTACCGATATTTCTCCTTGAATTGAAGATATCTCTTTGAAGTGAAGATATCTCTTTGAAGAGAAGATATCTCTTTGAAGTGAAGATATTTCTTTGAAGTGAAGATATCTCTTTGAAGTGAAGATATCTCTTTGAAGTGAAGATATCTCTTTTGAAGTGAAGATATCTCTTTGAGGTGAAGATATCTCTTTGAAGTGAAGATATCTCCTTTGAAGTGAAGATATCTCCTTTAATTTAAAGTATCTCCACATGATTCCCTTTTCTTATTCTCATTTCAAGATATTTTTAAAATACGATTAATTAAAAATATATTTAATTGTAAAAAAAGATCTTAATCAATAAACCTCAATTACAAATTGGAGGTATCTCTAAATAAATAATGAAGATAATCGGTAGATGAATTATATATATATCTCTGCAAGAATTAATCATATCTGAAGATTACTGATATATTTTTTGTTCAATTACATGCTTTTGAAAGGATGCGAATAAGAGACCTTTACGAGCTTTTGCCTTATCACTTTTTTATATAAACAATGGTGAATAGATCTTGAGATCTGACAGGATTTTTCTTACTCACAAGGCTCCCCTCATACGACCAGCATCTACAGTAACGGTACAGTCATTGTTGGCTGGGTACTTAGCCAGTCTCAGGGTGTTGATGTGCGAGTTGATGAAGAGGCAGTCATCATGGATAACTGCACCGCAACGGCCACCGAAAGTGCTGCTGTGACCGCTGTTCATGTAGTCTTGAAAGTCACCACGAGAAAACTGTTTTTTTTTTAGATTTGATTTGATAAACTGCATGAACAATATATTTTTATACTAGTGTCTTGAGAAGGGATGACCGGGGGAAGAAAGAAAGAAAGAAAGAAAGGAACAAAGAAGGAAAGTAAGAAACAAACAAACAAAGAAGGAAAAACGAAAGGCTGAAAGAAAGGAAGAAAGGAAGGAAGAAAGACAGAGAGAAAGATACAAAGAAAGACAGACAGAAAGAAAGAAAGAAAGAAAGAAAGAAAGAAAGAAAGAAAGAAAGAAAGAAAGAAAGAAAGAAAGATAGAACGAAAAAAAGAAAGAAAGAAAAACTAGAGAAAATAAGAAATAAAAAAGATACAGACTATAATTGTGGATAAAAGACGAATGTTAAAATATGAGTTCTTGTAAAATGTCAAGAAAAAGTTTTCAACACTTATAAAACTCAAACGCGGAAACTTACAATCGGAGATCAGGTACCACTGTGAATCACACTTCGCTATCACTGTCAGAGTTAACATTGTTTGCCAAAAATGTGTGCTGATATCCATGACGAAATTGCATCCAGACCCGCCACAGTTTTACATCCTGATTGAACGTGAAAAAAAAAACTAATAAAATTATCTAAATGTTAATGTAAGTAAATTCTAGTTTTTATTTCCATTTTTTGATATTTAATACATTTGAAGAAATATTGGGTTGCTAATAATACTTGTTAAGTGAAATTGAAGCAGAAAAGAAAAAGGAAAAGGAACAGATGTTATGGTGAAAAGTAACGAAAACTCGACTGTCCTCTTTTATTTAAAGACAAATGTCCTTTTTTATTTCAGGACGAAGGTCCACATTTATTTAAGAACGAATATCCTCCTTTATTTATGGACGAATATCCTCTTTTATGTAAGGACAAATGTCCTCTTTTATTTCGGGTCGGTTTGCATGTAGGCTTTTCTACTTTGGTCCTCACACGCAGATTTTAAAACGAGGCAGTAAAATTTGTTATTTTGTGGATGGAAAAGCTTATATATATTATTTGGCAATTTTGCTTCTGTAATAGCAGTCAATTCATATTGAAATGAACTCATAATCTCCCCCATTTCCCTCCATCCCTCCCTCCCTTCCTCCCTCTCTGATCTTCTGATCTAAATCATTTAAGTGGTCTCTGAATTCTCATTTTACTTTTAAGTCTTTTTTTAACCTTTTTGTAAACATAACTGTACCTCTGTATTTATTTCATTTATATTAAAACTATATACCATTTACCTTTTTGTAGTGTTACTCTGAGTATCTCTTTAATACAAAACACAACATTTTATAATATATCCTTGGTTTTAAAATTTAAGACAATATCCCAGGAATATCTAACCAGCATGCTTTTCTCTTATTCCTGCGCACGCCTGCTAAATACTTATCATGATTGAGGCAATTTTAAATTAATTAATATGCCAAAATGATTAGATTTAATCGGCAACATGAACTTTGTAGCAAATCTGTTGATTGAACCATAATCGAAGAGCACCGTTTGAACTGCTGCCCCCTGGAAAGCTAACTAGTAACGTATAATGAAAAATAAAAAAAAATCACATAAAAATATATGCAAAAATCAACCAGAATCTAATCAGAGGAGATGTGGAGATTTTGTTTGTTTGTTTGTTTGTTTTTTAATATTATTAATTATTTTCTTTTCAGTTCTACTGGTCGTTTAATCGCAATTTTCGCCTGGTCACAGATTCACTTAAAGCACTAATTTATATTACTAAATTAACCTAAATTACTGTCTCCGAATAAAATGTAAACGTTTTCTGGGTGAACCAATGTCGAACCAGTGTCAACCAGTGTCCATCCAGCGTACAACCAGTGTCAAACCAATACAACCAATGTCGTACCAGTGTCAACCAGTGTACAGCCAAAGTACAACCAGTGTCGAATCCAAAGGGGTTCTTCTTGGGCCCAGATTTTTTAATGGCGTAAAAGCCACGAGCTTTTTCAGTTTTAATAAATGTTATAATGATATACCTCAACACGTTTATGTGGGGGAAAAAAGAAATAAACGCATGGTATGTCCTAATGTACCGGTTTTGGGACGACCAGATCGAAGGAAAACTCGTACTTGAGTATGTCCCAATGCATGAGGATTTGGACGACCACATCGAAGGAAAACTCGTACTTGATTATGTCCCAATGCACGAGGATTTGGACGGCCAGATCGAAGGAAAACTCGTACTTCGTTGCTGCAAAATAACGTTCGGTTTTAGTTTTGAAGTTTCACGCTACAAGGAAAAGAATTCAAACGGCAAAATTAAAAAAAAAATAAAACAGATAAATTAAACACGAACTGACCGTACAGAAATATCAAAATGTCCTGCTACAATCGCGACAGTGAGCATGGCTTTAGTGATTTTATTCTAGCCCGAGTTCAAGTTTATTCCCATTTGCCAATGTACCGCAGCAACGCTGTAGGTTGGATTCTTATCCCCAATAGACTTTTTGTAGCATCCGCAAGAGAAACCAGAAACAAACAATTTAATATATAGAACACAGAGAAACTAACAAGCCATCTTTTTTTAAAATAAAAATTATGTCCTTTGCACAGCAGGCGGCAAACTCTGAACGACTAATCTGACGAATGAAGATAAATGTGACTCCACCATGCTTCTTTCACAGATGGTGAGAACTGATATAATGAGTCGAGGTCGTAACATAACATACACATTTTGTTCACATATTCTTTTATGAGCAGTTGGTGGTAACAGCTTGGTAGTAGGGGGCGGGGGCGGTGGGGGTGGGTGGGGGAGGGGGTAGGGGGATTGATAAAATGGTTACTCGGCCGCAGTGCTGAGACGCGTATATATATTGTTACTGCTGTATGCCCTGGGGTGGGGGTGGGGGGCAAGGGGCGGAGGCGCTTGTTAATATATGCGTTACCATGCGTGTCAAAAAAACAAACAAACAAAAACAAACTAACAAACGAACAAGGAGAAAGAGGGTGATGTTGGGGCCAGACGCGGCCCGAGAGGAGTGCCAATTTCGTTCAAAGGGTGGGGGAGGGGGTGATTTTCATTCCCTACTCCGCATTTCCCACATAATGGTGGGGGGGGGGGGGGGTAGTTTCTTTCGGAACTACACTCGGCGTCCACCAAAACAAGAGACCAAATAATTGTGCTGCACGCACTTCTCACTGCAATTGTCTCTCAAATTTTTCATTTTGTCTCACAGTTGAAAGATGAATTACTGTGTATGCTGTAGTCAGTACAGTTTGAGTACTAGGGTACTGTTTTGAATCGTTTAACTGACTTAAAACGGGGTTCTATGGGAAAATTGGAGTGTTTTCTGACCAAAGATTACACTCTAATTTTTTTTTACCAAACTATAATAACTGTAACAATAGCCTACTTATAATTATGCCATCAAATTGCCAGGATGCTTATTTATGTGTCACAACAAATTCCTCATGTTATACCCTTCAGTCCATGAACAAGCACTGTGCCTCAGTAATCTCCTTCAGTCCATGAACAAGCACTGTGCCTCAGTAATCTCCTTCAGTCCATGAACAAACACTGTGCCTCAGTAATCTCCTTCAGTCCATGAACAAACACTGTGCCTCAGTGATCTCCTTCAGTCCATGAACAAGCACTGTGCCTCAGTAATCTCCTTCAGTCCATGAACAAGCACTGTGCCTTAGTGATCTCCTTCAGTCCATGAACAAACACTGTGCCTCAGTAATCTCCTTCAGTCCATGAACAAGCACTGTGCCTCAGTAATCTCCTTCAGTCCATGAACAAACACTGTGCCTCAGTAATCTCCTTCAGTCCATGAACAAACACTGTGCCTCAGTAATCTCCTTCAGTCCATGAAAAAGCACTGTGCCTCTGTAATCTCCTCCAGTACATGAACAAGCACTGTGCCTCAGTGATCTCCTTCAGTCCATGAACAAGCACTGTGCCTGAGTAATCTCATTCAGTCCATGAACAAGCACTGTGCCCGAGTAATCTCCTTCAGTCCATGAACAAGCACTGTGCCTTAGTGATCTCCTTCAGTCCATGAACAAACACTGTGCCTCAGTAATCTCCTTCAGTCCATGAACAAGCACTGTGCCTCAGTGATCTCCTTCAGTCCATGAACAAGCACTGTGCCTCAGTAATCTCCTTCAGTCCATGAACAAACACTGTGCCTCAGTAATCTCCTTCAGTCCATGAAAAAGCACTGTGCCTCTGTAATCTCCTCCAGTACATGAACAAGCACTGTGCCTTAGTGATCTCCTTCAGTCCATGAACAAACACTGTGCCTCAGTAATCTCCTTCAGTCCATGAACAAGCACTGTGCCTTAGTGATCTCCTTCAGTCCATGAACAAACACTGTGCCTCAGTAATCTCCTTCAGTCCATGAACAAACACTGTGCCTCAGTAATCTCCTTCAGTCCATGAAAAAGCACTGTGCCTCTGTAATCTCCTCCAGTACATGAACAAGCACTGTGCCTCAGTGATCTCCTTCAGTCCATGAACAAGTACTGTGCCTCTGTAATCTCCTCCAGTACATGAACAAGCACTGTGCCTCAGTGATCTCCTTCAGTCCATGAACAAACACTGTGCCTCAGTAATCTCCTTCAGTCCATGAACAAGCACTGTGCCTTAGTGATCTCCTTCAGTCCATGAACAAGCACTGTGCCTCAGTAATCTCCTTCAGTCCATGAACAAACACTGTGCCTCAGTAATCTCCTTCAGTCCATGAAAAAGCACTGTGCCTCTGTAATCTCCTCCAGTACATGAACAAGCACTGTGCCTCAGTGATCTCCTTCAGTCCATGAACAAGTACTGTGCCTCTGTAATCTCCTCCAGTACATGAACAAGCACTGTGCCTCAGTGATCTCCTTCAGTCCATGAACAAACACTGTGCCTGAGTAATCTCCTTCAGTCCATGAACAAGCACTGTGCCTTAGTGATCTCCTTCAGTCCATGAACAAGCACTGTGCCTCAGTAATCTCCTTCAGTCCATGAACAAGCACTGTGCCTCAGTAATCTCCTGACAAGATTAACGAACATTCGGTGTTTTCAGCTCAAATACAAATCACAAACAATCAAAAACAATGGAAAAATCACCAACTATGTTTGAAGATTACAACAACAGGCGTTCTCGGTGCACCTGTACTCATAAACATGTAAATTTGATGAAAAGGGTGTGTTTTATCTTGTGAAACTTATTATTTAAGGGGTGAAATTTATAAGGATGTCTGCATTTCACCCCACCGTCTACTTTTTTCAACTGTCTCTAACAAATTTTGTCAGATTTGCTTGGGATCTTGCATGGAATAGTCAAGGTCAGGAAAAAAGTACTTTTTCGATTTTCCATTATCGAAAATATGGTTAAGTATGATGACATAACCTTTATGCAGAATCCTGCATTTTTAGCCTTCATGTGAGTAATTTTATGCTCCCAGATGGAAAAATTCACTACTGTTCATTGGAGCACAAGTCACATTTAGTTTTTAGCCCATAAATTTCTATTTATCCTAGCAAAAGTCGTTTTATTAATTATATTTTTAATGAGAAATACCACAGAGTGTATTTTTTATAGAACAACAAATTTAAAGACCGGGAATGTTAGAAAGGTATATTTCATATAAAATTGTTGCTCCAAAACCCGCAGCTTAATGATTGAGCCATCCTCTCGCAGCAGACTATTCATGCATGTAGCTCTCGTGTTGCTACAATCCCGCCAAAAAATTTGTCCTGCTGTTCATACGGATTAAATCATTATTCCAAATCATTTGTTCATGGTTTGTACTGATAAAAAGTCCTTTGAATTGATTTATTATTGGAAGAACAATCTTTGCAGCATCTACATTTGATTACAATGTAAGTTTTAATATAACATGTTTTGTATAATATATTTGTTATTACCTGTCCATAAGTTTTGACATTTGATATCCGCGCTTTTTCTGGGTTTAAGACAACTAAATATATTCTGTAATGATTGCATGAGCTCGATTTAGCTTTAACTGAATATATACGCCTTGACTTTTTGCTGGTAGAATTTTGCCTTTCAGGGACAATTGTTTACTTTTCCATATGTGCATTTTGGTTGATTTTCTTGAACATAGCTCAATACCTAAAACATAGAAATTCCAATCCCAACCCAGAACTGATTGTTTTAGTTTTCCAAAAAAAATCTGGTGTGAAATTGGCATGATATTTAAACATGAATAAGCCTCCACTTTCTCAAAAAAAAACAAAACAAAAAAACAAAAAAAAAATGCGGCCAATTAAAGTCTAAATTTACTGTCTTAACTCTATTACAAAATGCATAAATGAGCACCCATAGATCCATGTCATCTTCAACAGTACAGAAGCGCACTCCTGATGTTTTGTTGAGTTAGGGACAGAATGAACTCAGACCCAAACGTACCCGTGACAGAACGTACCCGGGTCAGAATGTACCCGGGTCATAATGTACCCGGGTCAGAACGTACCCGGGCCAGAATGTACCCGGGTCAGAACGTACCCGGGTCAGAACATACCCAGGTCAGAACGTACCTGGGTCAGAACGTACCCGTGACAGAACGTACCTGGGTCATAACGTACCCGGGTCAGAACGTACCCGGAAAACACTTCTGGGTCAGAATGCGTCCAGGACAGAACGTATCGCTTGAAGGATAAAGAAAGCATACATACAAACTGTTGCAAATAAAGTTATAAATCAATCCTTATAGAACACAAGTAAACAGACCAGACCATTAAAGAGACAGCAATATGTTTTGTCTGCACCGAAATTATTCGTCAACTGTTTACTTAATAACGAGAGTGCCACCACATTGCCCTCAACCTAGATCCCAAAACAGGGGCATTTATAGCAAAAAAGGAAAGTAGTTCCACATTGCTTAAACATTGCTTGTTCTCAGATACCCAGGACAACATGTGCTACGTGAGACCGCGCGTTGCCGTGCATAAATATGTTTCCATGTTTGCTTAGGATCTTTCCAAAGTGTGGTGGTCTCACGTATAATCCGCGTTCTCGCGTGTATTGTGTGGCCCAATGTAAGACAGTAATCAGGACTGTGTTGCAAAATAAGGTCCCGTTCGACCTTTTTGTGAGAATGATTGAGTCTTCAAAGGGGCATTCGGCCTTCTGTGTGAGAATGCATTAGTTTTCAAAAGCCCATTCGAGCTTCTTTGTCAATGTATGTGTGTGGATGCATGAGTCTTCCAGGGCTTTTCGACCTTTGTGTGGATGAGTCAGCCTTCAAAATTGTTTAGTTGTGGCCATTTTCTAACGGTCACGTCATCTGTGTGCACACGATTTTTCAACATATTTCTGGGTTCAGGTAAGCCAGCAAGTGTTTATTTTGCTCATACAATATGTTAGGGAAATGAAATGGCAGTGGTTTATGTTCATTAATATGGCTCAGGCCTGAACCTCTGATCACAAATACCATAAAATCATTGTACGAACGAAAAGTAGCAACATGTAATATGAACGAAGACCCCAATTTATTGACTGGATTGTGAATATCAGTCAAATGGTATTTATTTATTTTAAAGTATTATTTCATACTAGTGTATCTTAAGAAAAGAGTTAGAAAAAACTATTTCATAACCAAATTGACACGTACGTTTGATGTTCTGCAATCACTACCATAACTATAAGAGTGATATAAGAACTCTTTAGACGTTCTCTGATTGCTGCCACAAGTACAACTCTAACAACTGGATCAACACCTGAAGTAACAACATCAAGTCACATTAGAAGCATTCAACTGTAAAAAAAGGGTATTAAAAGAAATGTTTTGCCATTTAAATCTAATATTTCGAATTATTTTAATTGTTCTATTTTAACAAATCTCACAACAATGTGAGAATGTCTCCACTAATTCTGGAATATACATATGGTTGTCCGCGACTTTTCTACAGCTGCTTGTATCTAAAGCTCTAGTTGTTTGTATCACTCTGCCATAAAGTCAGTCCTCGCAACAGCAACAGAATGGAGACTTTCTTATGTACATTTTCCGATACTTCCTCATGTTTACAGCTTCTGAGATATACTTATCACATTTTCTGATACTTTCTCATGTCCATCATCTCAGGCATACTTACGTTTATTTTCTGATAGGTCCTCATGTACATCTACTGGCATACTTATGTACATTTTTATACTTCTTTATTAATATCATCTTAGACATATTTATCTACATTTTCTTCTGCTTCCTTTTGCAATCCTCCGAGACATACTCACGTACATTTCCGATACTTTCTTATGTACACCTCCAGGGACATACTTATGTACATTTTGCGATACTTTCTTGTGCACATCTTCTGGGAGATACTTATGTACATTCCACCACTTGAAGATCTGTGGTATCGAACAAGGGAACACACTGATGAGTACTCATAACAATCCCAGCTCTGTTATTGCGTTAGAAAGTACACACCCCACCCGTAAACAGGCATACCGTGTAGTAGAGATTAGTATGACTTACCAAGAATGATTAGAACTGGTTGAGACTTAACATCATCACAAACGTATTTTTTTAGTTTATAATAATAATAATAATGAAAACGTTCTAGATTCTCTTCATTTCGAGTGTAAGTAGATCGCAATAACAGGAAGGGCTCTTTACCCTAGATCTAGCGGTGTCTTATTTTTATACGACAGAAACCAATACGTTGGGATACGCTGCTGTTAGATAACAAAGCATGCCAGCCTCCTGTGTGCTGTTTATAGGACCACACTTGAAGTCGCACATTCCGATGCTGTAAGTTTTCTTTTCATGTTGCCATCAGCCAAAAACTTGTTTATGCCCAGATATTTTTCCTTCTGTTTTTTCTAATTCTAATTTTTCTCCTATTAATTTTGGATAGTATTGATATATCTTAAATGAACTTTGTCACTCTCCAGCAAAAATATGGCTTAGGTTTTAAAGCTAGCAATCTCATTGTTTACCGTTTAATTCCTTTGAATGGAGAGTGTTTTTGTGCAGCAGTTTTACTTTCATTATTCCACATCAAGTGTTTTACAAAAAGTGTTCCCACAAGTTCTGACCACCTTGATATGCGAGCACTTTCAATCTTATCGTGAATGCCGGGGTAACATACTGTGAGTATTGAGGGATGACGTCACAATAGAAAATGCAATAAGCATTTAAAATATATCAACACCCGTTTCTAACTCAGACTTACTCTCATAAATTTACATACTGTTTCTATTTTTAAACAATACTTTCTTTGCATTATTAACTTTATGGTAATCACTTTGAGTGAATATAACGAACATTAGAAAATATGAAGAATTTATCTGACAAAAAACTCATTCTTATTATTGTTATTATTAAAATTGTATAAGTAGATCAAACTCGTCTGGGAGACAGAAGTTTGATCCGAGCCCGTAAACCTGGCGAGAGAGATGCTCGAGCTGGCAATGTGGTGAAGATCAAACCCTGAAGTTCGCGCTTCCACTTAAGGGTGGGGAGGGAGGGGGATGCCCCAATGCTCATGAATGAACGCTTCGAATGTAGTGAGCCACTAGCTAAAATAAAACATACGAGTTCCTGCTTTAACTCTAAGACAGGAATATAACATGGGCCGAAATGCAGTCATTTTCAAAAGGTTGATCAAGGTAATTGCCAAACGGTATCTGATAATTCTTCACTCGCAACTTGTCACATTGATACTTTATGCAAGACTATCATAAATGAAAAAGCTGTGTATCTACGTGTTTCATTAACAAAACGCGATATTTCTGCAAAACGAAATGAACGAAAAAATAAACTAGACCGATTTCGCCACCGACTGACAAAATAAATGCTTGAAAACACTATTAACTTCCGGTTTGTTATTTAACGTGATCTTGAGATCAAGGTCACCGAAAGTTATACCTCACGAACGTCGAAGAGGGTGTGGGCGTCGAAAATGAGGTCAAAACTGCTTTATCCCTTACCGTTTTCAAGATACAGTGCAACTTTCGGTTTTACCTCAACAGTTACCTTGAGGTCAAGGTCACCGAAAGGATATCCTATGTACCGCTGAGGAGGGGTGGAAGTTGAAATGAGGTCGAAATTGCTTTTCTCTTATGTTTTCGAGAAAAAGGACAACAGTTACTTCCGATGTTTTACTCGAAAGTGACCTTAAGGTCAATGTCACCAGAAGTTATACCTTACGTAACGTCGTAGAGGGGATGGAGGTGGGAAATGAGGTCAAAGTTGCTCTATCCCTTATAGTTATTGAGATAAAGTGCAACTTCAGGCTATTGACTCGAAATTGAACTTGAGGTCAAGGTCACCGAATTTTGTACTTAAGCTATCGTCCTAAAAGAGGTGGAGGCCCTGGGTCTGGTGTAATTTTTTCTGGTTGGTCTTATCAAGCACATAAATTACACTTACTTTGGGAAAGCAGTTATTCTTTATCCTCTGTAAAACTATGTGAAACACTCTTTCTCTAAGGACTAACAACAGCAACTTATAATCGTGTATGTCAAGTGAATGAGTTTGCAACAAAAACTTAAGAATTGAAAAAAAATCAACAACTTGTACTCTGTGTAATGAAAAGCGCACTGGCCGCTGCTTGTAAAAAAACCACGTAAGTACCATTCGGCGCCCTCAGTAAAAGCGGCATCGCAATAGCTTACAGTCAGTCTTTCAGTATCATCCAATCAGGATGACAGTGAAGACCAAGTATTCAGGACGGGCATTTTGTGTATGTTTTGGGGGGATAAGGGTTGGGCGTTTTACAGGGCACTGGGTGGTTAAAAGTTAAGCTGTCTGCATATTGTGTATCAAAATCCCGCTTTAAAACCGACCAGGAAAACGGAACGGAAAATGACGTTATTATGACGTCATGCGTTAAAAATAACGTTATCACGATGATGTCCCTTGTTAAAAAATAGTATCATAACGTATTTTGCTCGAAATCTCTAGGTCCAGCCGTTTTCGAGATAGTCAACTTTGAAATGTCCGTGACGTCACAAGACGTTGATGACTTCATAGGTCAATGAAAAATTATTTGGCACCAGTTCACATTGTCTACTATAAGTGTGCCAAATTTCATTTACCTAGCTTAAGCCGTTTCGGAGAAGATGTCTGGAAAGCGACGCAAAAATTTCGGCTGAAAAAAAAACTAACAAAAAAGGAAAAAAGAGACACTTTAAGTACTTTAAGTCAACACTTTCCACACCAAGTAAAAACAAATACGTTTGAAAAGTTTGCTTTTTAAGCGTTAACAATCAAAAAGATGAAAGGAGGGGCTGACGCTTAGATCAACTGGCTAGAATGTTTGTCTCGTAGACCCCAGAATTCCGGGTTTGAATCCTGCTAGGAGTGGTTTGCAGTGGGAGGCGGTGGAGGGGGTTGACTTTCGCTCCGATTGCCACAGCTACATAGAGGCAATCAGCCAGATCACTTCGGAATTCAGAGGCAATGAGTAAGATGACTTCGGAATTTAGAGGCAATGAGTCAGATCACTTCGGAATTCAGAGGCAATGCGTCAGATCACCTGGGAATTCAGAGGCAATGAGTCACATCACTTCAGAATTCAGAGGCAATGCGTCAGATCACCTGGGAATTCAGAGGCAATGCGTCAGATCACCTGGGAATTCAGAGGCAATGAGTCAGATCACTTCGGAATTCAGAGGCAATGCGTCAGATCACCACGGAGTCAGATCATCTTGGAATTCGAAATTATCCCCCATTGAGTCTTTCGGCCATTCCTCTAAAACTACCCAATTCACGCTAGGTCACTCTACCAGAAATAAGCATTTTAAAGTCTTCAAGTGTTACTGACTCCATCTGCGTGATACCATGTGATATGTGACATGTGATAACCATGTGATATGTGATAACCATGTGATATGTGATAACCATGTGATATGTGATAACCATGTGATATGTGATAACCATGTGATATGTGATAACCATGTGATATGTGATAACCATGTGATATGTGATAACCATGTGATATGTGATAACCATGTGATATGTGATAACCATGTGATATGTGATAACCATGTGATATGTGATAACCATGTGATATGTGATAACCATGTGATATGTGATAACCAGGTAATATGCAAGTGTACATTGCTTGAAACTTCAGCGGCAGGTCTGCTGTACAAATTAAAATATTCTGTGCCGACTTTGTGCCGAATAAATTGTGTGTTTTCCAGGAGCACAAATAAGCTGTTTTATGGGACCTATTTCTGTAATAGTATTTAGTAAATTTTATTAAAGTTTCGTTTAAGAAGCTTACAACTAAGAAAAAAGATCCTTTTGAATGTACTTTGTTTGATCATACGCTGTTTTATAAGCTGTAGTTTTAGCTACTGTGTGGATATCTGTAACTAGGTCACGTGACAATCTGCCCTCATCTAAAGCCAAGCGGATTGGCTCTTAAGAAATTAACTACAGTCATAGATTATAATATATTTCATATATTAGTTTATTTTTAATATATTATAAATATATTAATATTTCATTTAAGATATAATATCGCAAATAATATGTTTATTCTGTTTATTACGGTTTTTGTACCGTAATAAACAGAATACTGATTTGACCAGTTGAGAAATATCATGGAAACAAATCTCAGATACCACTTTTCAGTTTTTTGCAAAATATTCTTCCCCTTCAAAAAGTTCTCTGTGAATTCAAGAATAAAAGTAAAAACCAAACGATAACTGACACGTTTGCTGTTTTCAACTGATAGCTCAGAAAGCGACTAAAACTTGTTGGAAATGCCCCCGCCCCCTCCCTCCATATATATAGATATTTTGCGGCTTGACACCGTTTATTATTAAGACTTCAATTTCACGATATAAATGTGTATTCGTGTATGGTAAAAAATTGTGATGGTAGAAGGGAATGGTTTCTTTGTTTAATAAGTACAGCTAATATTAGCGTAGCTTTCCCCACGAAATACTTTAAAACTAGTTAAGGTCAAGTACGGTACCCCTAGTGATTATCAGTACTTTAAAATGGATACAAAACATACAGCGGAAAGCATTTTTAGAATATTTCAACAAATGATCTAGTTATAGACAAAATTTAGTGGTGTTTAGTCTGCCAATATTACAAAAACTTAGAAAAAAACGCTTTTGACATTTTTAGTGTGGTTACTATTGTTTTTATGAAAGGACATTAATTCTAAGTGTTGCTCATTTATTTTCAAAATTAGTGTATAGAATACGTTATTTGTTACGATCCTTTTTGTGGGTTGTGTTGCGGTTCCATTGTGTTATGGTTCCAGTGTGTTGTGATTGCACTGTGTTGCGGTTCCAATGTGTTGCGGTTGCACTGTGTTGTGGCTGTATTGTAGGTTGTTTGCTGCCATATTTTATTTATAAAATATTTTTTTAGCCTTTTTAGGATGGCAAAGTATAAATGAGGGACTACGAGAGAGAAATACTTTAAATGAATTTGCCACGCATCATATTAAAATATGTAAAAAATAAACTAGACGCGGATGCACCGCATGTGAATCCAGTTTAAAGTAAACAGCGAACTATTCTATTTCTTGATTGGTGAGAAAAAAATTAAACATGTTTTCTTTTAAAGACTAATTGTCTAACTGTCTTTTTTTAACAGCCGTTGAACAAAAAAGCATGCTTCCAAAAAATAGTTGAATAATTATTGCAGAATTGGGCAAAATGCGAAAATTCTTGTGTTGTCAAAGACTCAATTCGTCATGAACGCGGCTACATGTTTTTCAGGAGAACGTATTTGTTGGTGTGCTTTTTTTTATCGAAGTATCGTGAGTGTCCTTAAAGAAACAACTCAAGTCGTGATTGACGCATCTATGTCTAGGCAGGTGTTTTCAAGACAGTCTTGTCAGGAACCAACTGCTCTTTCACCCAGGTCCTCTTTTCCTGACTGAGATTGGACGGGGAAGTCTTAATTGTATTCACGTATCCGGTCTCCCTTCCCGCGCTGAGCAATGTGAATTTCAAAATCCTCATCCATATTAATGCTTTTCTTCTTAATTGGCCTTTTCTCCCATCATCGTTTACATTTGGCATTGTCAACTTGGTATGTTGTTATTAGAGCAGTGTTCCATAATTTCCACAATATCCCCCCACCCCCCACCACCCCCTCACCCCACCCCCTTCCCCGGGTCTTTATCTCTTGAAACACTTTACGTCTGCAAAACTTGGAGTCTCCTGGAGGCAATTATAAACCATTAGTTTGCAGGAGTTTGACGGCTTTTTGTGTGTATTTAAGAGGCAGAACAATGGAAGAGGAAGTTGTAGAAGGAAAGAAGTCCTGGCAAACGGAGGGATGTGGGAAGGAAAGACGTAATTCAGGTGATCTTTTTCCCGCCCAAAAAAGAGGGGAATTATCACTTTCACTATCCCGGAAGTACTCAACAAAAAACTACAGCAACGGGATATGTAGTTATTTCCTACTTGTCTCTTTCACTAACGTAACTACACCAAAGTACAATGGATAATTGAACGTACACGTGAAAAAAGCATGCTTGCCCTTAAGTCAAAGAATTTCTTATGCATGAAAAGAATAATTTTTTGAAGTAAATAGCATTTTGCAATCCGTCCTTTTTTTTCTTTTTTTTTTCTGCTCAGAAAATAGTTTGATATGAAAGGATATGAAGCAAATGTCAGTTAATGATATTTAAAGAAAATATGTTAAAAGTTACGGTTTTTTATTATTTTTTAATAATTTATTTATTTTTGTTCTTTTTGATATTCTCGGCTGTTCTATTCAAACATTTTGAAACGGACGATTTGCAGGGCGCATTTTCTGACATAACAAGACAGTACCCAATAAAAACGGAACATGAATTCCACTCATCAGCACCAAAAGCCTTCAGCAACAGCACCAGATGTGTTACGTCATCAGAGGATTCCCTTCCGGATTTCAGCGCATCCTCCAGAACCAAGCAGACGACAAACCACACCAAGGTCTGTCGGGCATATCGAGACCGCAACACCGCCCACCCACCCACTGGCTACATGTAAAGCAGCAGCCATGGCATGACGACCCGCCAAAGGACGACTTCCGGTGTGCCCGAGTTCCGCAAAGTGTCGTGCAGAAACCACTTTGCCGTACAGGTAATTTAAACATCTTTTTTTTTTAATTTCTTTTTTAATGGTGTAGCGGCTATTGGTTTTAATAATAGATTGCTTGGAAGTTCTATATTTTCTAGGGAATTCATACAATTCATGGCTAATTAATTAATGAAGAAAAACTGGCCAAATTTGAATGATGTAAAAGAAATTCTGTATACTGTGGACAAAAGTGACAACTTACTTGAGAGTGTGATGTTGTAACGGACAGATGTTAGGACAAGCAAACTGACTAATTCCTGACACAGGGGGCGCGACAGAAAGCACACCTTTGATGACATTATGGGGATAACAATTGCCCACCGACCCCTCCCATCAGGGTACGCCGCAGGGGTAAATTAACACAACGTTACTTGTCTATTAGGGGTTAAATAGCACAGAATTAGATGGCCAAAGTAGTCAAAGAGATAACCATTCTCCAAAACAAAATGCTGTCCGTGGATCGTCCGCTAAACATGATTACATCAAAGTTTTACATTTTTGTTATTTTCGTGAATTTGTCCATGAAGGAATTTTTACTTTTGTCTTTTGCTATTGTCTATGACCTTGACTAACACAAAAATAGAACTGTAGCTCAGTTAATCCATGTCTGTGGGGACTCGTCAGATTGTCGTCAATTATTTGTCATCAAAAGTTAAACATTGTTTGTTCGTTAATGTGTTTTCTCATTATTACAGAAAATGCGTTGATAATATTGTTTGGCATTTTACGTGTATTTATGCAAAATACTACATAAAAATCACCGAATAACGGGAGATTGGAACTGCCCTCAGAGGGGTTCAACAGACAAGATCCGCCCTCGCTATTCTTCTTAACTGGCATCAGACCATCAGTGTCAATACGAAATCTTGACGCGTTTTATATTATGGGTTGGTTTCAATTTAGTGGCAATTGCATAATACGACGATAAGAGCACAGCGAACATGGCCTTTTCGATGTTGTTGAATTGCAGCGAAAGTCAGATTTGATATGTGAATTGAGGCTGGAAAGGAAAGATGGTCAGTTTTTAAGTGTTCTTTTATTGCTTAAAAAGAACCCCCAAAGAGGCACTCGCTCAGTGGACGACAATAGGGGTGAAATGCGACAGCCACGTCATGTTACCCGCTCTTACGTTAATTAGTCACCGCCCCGCAGCTACAATAGCAGCTTGCCACGCGTCTTTATTGCTATACAATACCCACCCGCCCCACCTCTTTTCTTCGCTGAAAAAAAATCACAGAATTAATGCTTCATGGTCGCTACTCCTCCCTCTCTCCTCCCCCCCCCCCCCCCCAACAGACTTCTGTACCCATAATTCCCACCCACATCCCCCAAGCCCTACAATTTCTTCATTAACTCATGAAGTGGCATGCGCCAGGGGAGTCAAGGAGGCCGGCTGTAGTTTATAATTCCCACTCAAGAAGACCCTTACCTTCACTTTAATTTGAAATATGAGAGGGATATTTTAAAACAGATTCATATCATCGTTGTTTTTTGTGGATGCCCGTACACGAGTCAAGCCACGCGACGATATAGGTGGTTTAAATCTCATAAAAGTGTTGTTATCACTTTTGTATAAGAAATAATCTTGTGGGATTTGCAATGGGATATTGTAGCACAACGTCGTCCAACCTACCGTCAGTGTTACGTCACAAGAGGTGTTTCGACTAGTGAATGTTTCTGGCTTAGACACATTTTGAATAGTTTAAGAGTCAATGGGCGGACAGCCCGGTGGGTGCTTGCCCGTGGGGGGAATATTTTCTCACCCCTTTGCATTTTGGATCAGCCAAACGCTTTTATTTTTCTTATTTTGCTAAAGATCAACCAAAGGTGAGATTGCCTTTGTTGGTTTTTTTTACAACTCATTTAACTTGAGGTGAAAACTTAATTAATCAAAGGAACGAGGGTTAGGACAGCATCAAGACGTTAGGAGCGTGCCCCCACCTGCCCTTTGTGGCACGACAAATCTTAACCTTTATAAGGTAGCCGCACCCAAAAAAAAAAAAAAAACTGGCGAGAAAATCAGCACATGTGATCAGCTCGAGCAGAAATCTGTTCATTCTAGTAAATGGACGGGAAATTTCCCGATCAACTTCAGTGAAGAGTTTTAAAAATTTGATCAACAATCTTGGGCGGATAGACACACAAAAAATGGCTGAACTGCTTTTGTTTTGATATCATTCAAGTCACTCGTAAATATGAGAAAAGGGATGATGCAGAGAATGAGCATGAATTCGTGGGCATTTTATATGCTAGATCCACAAGACTGGAGTGCTGAGCAAGTAGCATGCTGGCTCAAATGGAACATGACACAATTCGGGGCGCATGCGTACGACTTGTCTGGAATAAATCACATGACCGGAAGTGATCTGTGTGCTCTCTCCAGAGAACAGTTTGAACAGTTACTTGGTCACGCCGTTGGTCAAAAGCTCTTTAATAACCTGCAATTCCTGAAATCACAGTTTAAAACAGGTAAGATCTTAATATATTAATTAAGACGTCTTTTAGATTTTTCAGATTTATGTGCTTAAAGAAGGTTAGTTCACTTTAGAAAAAACTTCAAGATTATGACGGTATATTTTAGCTTTAATCCTCATATCCCTTTTTTGTGTTTGGTTATTTGAATATAATATTACAGTGGAAATTCCTAAACAGGATCGCCCATGGGACCACACCAAACCGGTCCTTTTCTCGAGATGGTCCTTTTTGCCAAGTTTTTTTCTATAGATTATACTTTTCAGTCCTGGCGACAAGTAATCCTATTTAAGGGGTGATCGTATTTGTCGGGTAGGGATTTTTCACTGTAAAACTGTAGGACATTTTTCAGTCTTAATGGCAAGTGATCTTTTTCTTTATTTTGGAGGTCGTCCCCGTTGCCAGCATATCTGATTCCAAGGTTCCACTGTATATCATGTTACTCTAACATGTTTTCAACTGTTTGATTTTTCAACTTAATTATTTAAACATACACATATGGTTGATAGATAGCCCTGGAAATTAAAATTGTGTTTATGTTTGAAGTTGACAGTCTCGAAGTAATTAAGACCAGGAGCACCCAGATAGAAAGACCGTGCAACATTTCAAATACAGTCAAGTCCCTTTCTTCGTCCGATGCACCAAATGAGTTTGCCTTGGCAAGAAATTGTAACTTCATCGGTATGTATAAAATCTATTAGCCAGAGCATATGTGATCTGTGTTACTTAGAGTTTACTCTGGTTCACTGTTCAAAACAACGGGCGCTTTACCGAGAACCAACGGACCGGAAGTATTCGTACTTCGCACTGCGGTGGTGGCTAATACCTCATTCTCGATTATATGAAGTCGGTGTTGGGGAGCAGAGGACTGGGGGAGAGCGCGATATTTTCTAGGTTGGCCTATCGCCCAGGAATTTTTGGATCATGCTAAAAAATAAAATGACAAAGAATGGGCTTCTGGATTTAAACCCCAAAAATAAAAGAGCACAGGGTTTAAGGAAAAATTTGCAGGACTATATAGGACTGTCCAGGGAATGAAAACACAGGGGGTGAAAAAGTAGGTTATAGATAATCCGGTATTGATTTAAATTAGAACAACAGGACAGTTTTTTACTGGGATTATCCTGTTAAAAGAGGGCTACACGAGGTTATCTTCAGAATGAGATTTCTATCAAGATAATATAAGAAAACCTATCAAACGAAAGCGTCCGATCTTAATTTCATATTGAGATTCTCTTTTAGAAAAAGACAGTCGAGGTTAGTCTCACAGACACACAGACACAAACACAGACACAGACACAGACACCCAATGCGAACAAATTCTATGAGAACAGAGCCGCCCAGGCTGTTTTCATATTCAGATCTATTGCTTCAAACAATCCAGTTCCCATTTACCATCACATCGAAAATATCCCCATGCAACCAATTTCGCCCTCTTCCTCCCCCCCCCCCCCCACCGTCCTCAGCGATTGTGGTAAAAATCTCTTAAACTGTCTTATTTTTCTACACAAACATTAAACAGACCAAAAAATTCCAAATCTTAAAGGAAATCTTCGAGAAAACTTTTGCAGATTAATTTGCTATTTGTCTCTTTTTTTTTTACATTGTCTTCCCTAAAAAAACTGCCAGGATTTCATTCTGGGCATGCGCACGGTGGAGTGTGATCTGTTCTATAAGTAGATAACGTCTCGAGTAATCTGAAGCATTATTTTCAGTTGATTTGTTTGTTTGTTTGTTTGTTTTTTTTTTTTTTTTTTTTTTTTTTTTTTTTTTTTTTTTTTGGTGGGGGTTTAAAGTCCTTTGGAATAGGGGTATAAAATATCATGATATGGAATCTTTTGTTTGTTTGTTTGTTTTTTTCCGAGTTGTATTATTTCAGGGAAGGCTTATTATCCCTTATCCACTCCACTAATCTTCATCACTTTTAATACGTGGTTGGCTTTTCTTCCATTATTACAAAGCAACATGTTTTCCGCTATCTTGTCTAAATATTAGTGAATTCTTTAGGGCATTGCGTTGACTCTGCCCACTCCCCCACCCCCAGCCCCCATCTCATTTGAGTGACAGTCCCAGTTCCATTGCAAAATTCATCTCAAGGCTTTCGAAAAAATGGTTTTCCACAGCCATTATCAGAATAGTGAAGCAACAAGTATGATTTATTTTTTATTATTATTATTTATTTATTATTATTATTATTATTTTTTTTTTGGGCTTCCACCAGCAATACTGAGAAGTTAGGGAAACGAGTTAGAAAGCGTAGAGACCGAAGAATGTCGTTTTCCCGTGTAAATGAGAAATCATAGTCGTGAAAGAAGCGATTGTCACGCCTCACAGAAATGCTGTGGCACTACAACTGTCTCGTTTCCTCCGCTGTAACACGCTCTGATTGGCTATTTTGTTGAGCAGACGACATAATTTCCCGCCTGCCTTATCCAATCAACGCACTGCTGAGTGCTTTTCCTGTTGCGGGGTAAGATGAGCTATCCAAAAGAGCTCGGAAAGAGCGGAAATTTCATTTTCCTCCCTTGGAAGGAAGTCTTTAACGAATGATGAGGCATTTGTGAGTCCAAAAAGTGATGCAAAGAGA
Source organism: Protula sp. h YS-2021 (assembly GCA_949752745.1). Classification (NCBI taxonomy): domain Eukaryota; kingdom Metazoa; phylum Annelida; class Polychaeta; order Sabellida; family Serpulidae; genus Protula; species Protula sp. h YS-2021. Next base: position 97,202,776 of record OX457027.1, on the reverse strand, counting down.
AGCCCTTTACGACGGCACCTGTCACGCAGTAAAACGATTCTTTCTGAGGTTTTCGAAAACGATAATGAGAGACAAGTGCAATATTTTTTAGTAAAATATTACGTTTTGGTGAAACATAAACACACATAAATAGAGGAACGTTTGAGAATTTTTAAACAAATGAAACTTGTCTTGTGCTTGGCCAAAGATTTTAAAACACCACGAGATTTTTTCACAGTTAGATTCATTCTTATGCTAAAAATTAATATTTTGCCATAAAAGAAAAAAAATAGTTATCAAAGTAAGACGGATAAATTTTTCATCAATATTTAGAACGACTGTAAAAAAATATCAGAGGATTTGATTTGATAGGAAACGGTTATTAATATGGGGCTGAGGAGAGTGTGAGGATAGTGAGTAAATAAACAACATTGTGTTATTCATGAGAACAAAATCTCAAAAGACGTGGATAACTGAGACAAAAATGCATAGCTTAGCTAAAAAGGAACAACTGGCCACGTGTGCGCTGCCAAGATTTCATGGATTCTTCTACCACGGTATTTTAATTAATTTCACACTATTTTAAGCTTTTAATTTCACATGGCAACCAGCTTAGCATGGTCAGATGTAGTCTTATTGTATTCAAGAAACTTTCTTGCATAAGAAATTAACCAATCAATTTAGTCAAAAGTTACTGTCTATCCCATATAAAATTAATACACATATAAAAATAAATTTGAGTGGATATATATATATATATATCTTCGCTATAACACTTTAGTTATTCAACAGCTCCCCCTTTTATGATATATATGAATCCTTATCTTTTATCCAAACTAAAAATTACCTAGAAACTGAGGTTTAACTTAAATCAATATTTTCGTCTTTATCTTTGAACAAATAATTACACAATTCCTATAATTCGATATGTGGATGGTCCGGATTGCTTATTTGCCCATACCGTTCGAATCATTGATTTTTACTCTATAGTCTATAAAAATAACTATACAAAGGTAAATACTTTTGACTGTCTGTAGTACTGGGTAACTAGTAGGTACTTATGGCTGCCGACAACTGGTAGAGTAACCAGCACTTGTTAAAAATTGTCATAAAGCTTTCAGAAATTTGCATGGTTATTTATAAACATTGCAATTACTCAATAACATTGGATTTTAATGGATCCTTCAGGTGCTAATAGAAAAATTAATTTGAAGTTTTTTGGGCTATTTTCTCTTGCAGATCCAACCCAAGTCCGTCCGCCAAGCTGGGCGCCTTTCCCCACAGACGCGCAAGGTTTGATTTGGCATTAATACATATCATCCATACTCTTTAAGATCAAGGTGAAGGTCGAATGAAATAGAAATATGCCACGAACACTGTCTCCTAGATTCATTATAGCAAATAAGAGATGTGAAAATCTGACGAAGAAAAGTTTTCGGGTCTGGATTTTTTTTTTTTTTGGGAAAAGTACAAGCCTTTCCCTACGGTGATGGGGGAGGGGGGAAGGGGCAGGGGAGAGAGTTGGAGAACCCAACGATATGTTAAATGACATTGATAAATAAGATTCCTGTGAGTGCTTTTAATTTTTAAGGCAAAACAAAAATAGAGCGAGCAGATGTTCCAAAAGGATTTTAATTCCCAGTTGAAAAAGCCACAAGTCAGCGGACTCTCATGTTAGATTCCTGTCATTTTGACTAAGACTATGTCACTAACGTCCGAGGACGTACGGCCAGCCTCTCGAGTTGCCCTGCCAATGTCATGAAACTCGACGGGGAAAAACTGGAGAAGATAAACGAATTTTAATTTAATTTTGGGGAAGTAAAGAAAATTTCAATGGTGTTGAAGTAACATCAGTGGATCTTGCCAATCAAATGCCCCCACATAATCCAACCTTTGTGTTACATTTGCTTACTACATTATCACCACATGTTAAGTACATGGTCGCCATGTGTCAACAACATGGACATATGTTTGCTATATATCGTCGATATCTGTTAACCATATCTGGTTAGTTTTGTCCCAAAATATGCAACAAAATATATTGTTTAATAGTAAATTAAAGTAAAATAAAAATTATTTCCGAAACAAAAAGTCAAAGTCTGAATAAAGTGATAGCAAAACTTGTCAGTTTTCGTTTGCCATATGGTCAAGATATGTTCACCATATCTGGCACTTAACATATCATGATCGAGTGATAAAGATATCATGATCATGTGATGAACCTATCATGATGATATGTGTGGGCAAAATATTTTAAACATATCACAATGTCAATCTATGGTCTGAGCTATACCCATATTTAGGATAAGCTGTGTTAACCATATTTTTCATATGGTAAACATATGGTTAACATATGTTAACACATGGATAATTCGTTAACCATCGCATGTGATAAAATTCTAGTCCTTGAAACATTGCAGAAATTTAGCATCACGCAAATAAGAAGAGGTTGTTTTGAAAAAAAGACAATATACAACAGAGGAAACAATTGTTTTCACTGGAAATCGCGTGTAACATTGAAGTTAGTGTTGGCATGGGTCTAATATTTTAGACCCGTGGACCCTTCCGTTAAGGTCCTATCCGGATCCGTGGACCCGGCAAAATGAAGTATTTTTGATCAGTAAAAAAATCATGACCTTTTGTTTCAAAGTCAAATAGACAATTTTTAAAATTGAAAATATTTTTTTTAAAGGTTATAACTATACAGAACTTGCGAGTCTCAGTAAGCTACAGGCCTCGCCAACTCAGTGGAGACAGCCAGGTACGTCTATTCCCGACTCAGCAGCTCAGTAAAAACTTGTTTTATAAATTCATGTGTGCCTTTGAAACGCACATGCTTGTCCTGGAGGTCATCTCGCATCAACGAACAACAAGAACAACATTCTCTTTTTTTTAATATTTCTTGCTTTTTCACTGATACGAAGAAAACGCGGGAAGCAGATACTTAGGTTTTTTTTCCTATTAGTATCTAAGGAATTATGGGTACACTGGAGAAAAAGTATCACTACTTGTTTTTATAGTTCAAATTATCTCAAGATTTACAACTGTTTTTTTTTTTTTTTTTTTTTTTTTTGGGGGGGGGGGGGGTTAGAATTTAATTCACCACAATACGAAGATTGAAAAAAAGAAAGAAATGTACAACATATTTTTATTTGTGTGTGTGTGTGTTTTTTTTTTCAATTATTTATGAGTTTGCAATTGTATTTTTACAGACCCTTACGAAATCTTCGGCCCAATTTCAAGTCGGTTGTCAAATACAGGTAATTTTCAAAGACATCATTTCATAACTCTAACCATTCTCAAATACATTCTTCTTTATTTCCCCTCGCAATTAAAAAAAAAAAACGCCTGAGATTCAATGTTTAACCACAATTATCACTGAATTCGCTTGGTTTTTTTTTCGATCTACAGGGAGTGGACAGATTCAGCTTTGGCAGTTTCTCCTGGAGCTATTGTCGGACAGTCGAAACGCCAGTTGTATTACGTGGGAAGGTACGAATGGCGAATTCAAGTTAGTCGATCCGGACGAAGTTGCACGGCGATGGGGCGAACGGAAAAGCAAGCCCAACATGAATTACGATAAACTAAGCCGAGCTTTAAGATATTATTACGATAAAAACATCATGACTAAAGTGCACGGCAAGCGTTACGCCTATAAATACGACTTTGCGGGTTTGGCGCAGATTCTACAACCGCCAACATCGGAGGCGTATAGATTCCAGCAGGACTTGTTTATGAATAGATACCACCACCACCACCACCACCATCCAACCGCGCCTAAGCTAGATTTGATCCCACCGGTACAGCTGAATACACCTACGTCTTGTATTTTCCCGTCACCCCCGGGATCGTATTGGCACACGGGATCGCATTTATATCATAATATCGCCAATCAATCCCCCATGGCCGCGTATCATCAAACGCAGTCCCATTTCAGGACTTATTATACATAGTTGTGTGATATAAATAGATGAAGAAAATGTGTACTGTTTTATGTCGTTTTTTTTTTCAATATGATGCGTAAAAATATTCAGGTCTAAATAAATTTAATTGACATAATATGTGAGTGTATGAACCCCAAAAAATCATTGCACGCTTCCATCTTCCACTCCACCCAAATCTACATATTCCTCATGTCTGCAGTTAAAATATTTGAGTTATAATTTCTTTGGAGATGGGGTAGGGGGGGGGGGGGGGGGGAAGTGAGGCGTCTAGTAAATGGGGGTCCAAAACTACATCGGAGCCATATATTAACTAAAACGATGGTAGTCGATGCTTTCATTTGGGATTTTAAAATATACATTACGGCACTGTATTAGTTGTAATGTTTATAACGGGATTCAGTGTTTTTGTTGACACGAATAACCACACCTAACCCTACCCAGAATAACCACCCCTAACCCTACCCAGAATAACCACCCCTAACCCTACCCAGAATAACCACCCCTAACCCTACCCAGAATAACCACCTCTAACCCTACCCAGAAACATACAGCAGGAGACTTTTATTTCTACACATAAACTCTTTGGGAAAAAACCTCCCTATTCTGGTTCCCCTGCTCTAATATTTTTAAGTAGTTTGATTAAAATATTTTTTAAAAGCTATCAAAATGTTTTGCTTTGTTTTATTAATCTAGAAAGAAAAAAAATTCCACTAGCTAAAATTCTAAAAAAATAAGGTTGTACTGGGTTAGCCTGCGAGATTTCAAACTGTTGTCATGGTACGGTCCAGGCTAGCCTAAGATCATGCGACCGATTTCGTGTGAACGATATGTGAGAAATGAAATCGAACCGCCGTCGCAATTACGTTAAAATTTAACCAAAATAAATATCACTGTCACATGACGTGATATTTGACAATATTTGAATGACCAGAATTGAAGCAAAGAATACAAATACACAGGAACCCCGGGATAGGAAGACCTCGAAAAACGGACCATCCTGAAAATCGGACCATCTCGGAAATCGGACCACCCCGAGAATCATATCACTTTCGCTCAGTCGCACAGGTTGGGCCCATTTCTGGTAATCTGGTGTATATCTTTAGCTATTTATATTGCTGGAATAAAGTAAAAAAAGATGAAATATATGACGTCAGTTGTCTGATTTCTTGCCGATCCTGGTAGTGTATTTAGAAGTCCATTTTATGTAATTTTTCGATTTTCGTCGGGCTTTCAGTAATCAATATCGCAAAAGCAACGAATTTCGATAAACGTGCATTATCGTGTATTATCGTGTATTATCGCGTATTATCGTGTATCATCATTCATTATCGTGAATTATCGTGTGTCACCGGAAGTGGAAGCCATTTTAGAAAAGAAAAGCAGAAGTGACTGACATTTTTTGTGGAGATTTCAAAAACAAAGACTTCCTAAATGGCTGATTTTATGCCATTTAAATTTCCGCTGATAAAACTGGCAATAAGTTAAAATGTGATTGTCTTGAGTTGCGGTTTCACACAGAGAAATACACGACGAAAAGTCGACTATTGTCGGATTTCGACATCAATCCGACGTCTCACTGACATCTGGCTCGGATTTTCCTATTTTTTTTTTCAATCGAGTCTATTGACTTTAAGCTCTAATCTCGATGAGTATTAAGTGGAATAGAAGAATTAGAATATTACTGCTGATTGCAAATGATATTTATTCTCCAATTTGAAAAAAAAATCTGAAACTTTCACAGCTGTTCTGAGTCTATGCCAACCTACGGTAATCACACTCACATTTTTTAATGGAGACTATCTTTGGAACGGCTCACTTCTCAATCTGCTTGGAAGAGTCTTTCAGATATTTTTAAGGACTTGATATCAAGGACGATCACAACGTGTCTGTCCAAGACAGGTGACAGTTAGAGGGGGGGATAAGAAGCTCATCTATCACGGCTTCCTCTAAACGAAATTTGCCTCTTAGCCTCCGGAAAAACAAAAACCTAATCACGCACTTAACAAGTGATGTGGAATAACCCGAAAATTCAGTTTACTGGTAAGTGTGAGATTGCCTTTGTTCTGCAACTCTCCGTCATTGACTTATGGCATCGATGAGAGGGACCCGTTGGAATCAACGCAAATTGGCCCCTGCTCCTTCAGTAGATAGACTGATTTTAGCTAGAACGTTAAATGGGGTTTGTGTAAACTCATTTTCACCCCTGGAAACCAAAAGCAGAGATCGGGCAATCCAATTGACAGTTCTTTTAACTTTATGACAATTTTATGGAGTAGAGGTAAGCGAATTGTCATAGATGATGTCCTGTACCAGTTCCTGTGCATTTCCTCTCCACACAAACGTTCCTTCCTGATACTGGTAACTGTACGATTTTTTCTGCGGATAACCACAGTCGCCCCCAAAACCTAAACATAACACTCATGTAATCTAACGGAAAGGATTCGCGGATCGTGCTGTTTATATTTGTATTCCCCCCCCCCCTCCCCTCCCCCCTTCCCAAAAAAAAAAAAATCACGGGACAACGTTGGATCAACGTCTGATTTTGGTTGATCATGGATATTGAAACAATGTCTCACCTGCCAGCGTTGGATCTGACAGTCTAATCAATGGTGCGATAAGGTTGCAAATAGATGTTGAAACAAACGTCTATATCCCAACGTTCTATAGTCGTGGGGTGAGCGAAATTGGATAAACTTCTGGAAAATATTAGTCTAGAATTGCCCTCTAGACAGTGAAAGTGATAAAATGTCATCGTCGCCCCTACGTCAAAGCACCCCCCCCCCCCCCCAGCATTGGGTCATCCGCTAAGGCGGTATATGTATTAAGTTAACTTTCATAAGTATTTTTCAAAAGCAGACAGAAAAAAGATGGAGAAGGATTTCTTTATTCCACGTCCTCGTTTTACTTTTATTTTCAAAACGAACCATCATGTTTTCCATTTCCGATGAGCGATAACATGATGAGGCTGTTGTTTGGTTATGACTCCTGCGTATATATAAAATGTCGATTTTCCGACCTCTAATTAATGACGTTGATTAAACGTCTGAGAAAATGAGGATGTTGTTACGACGAAAAGTAACGTCTAAACAACGTTGTTTATCCAACGACTGCTCAACGTTGTGTCAAAGACGTCGACTAGATCAGAATGTTGCAGTTTGATGGGTTGGACGTCGTTACCTCAAACCGACGTTGGATCGACGTCAGAATGTTTACTGGGCAACGTTGAGTGTTCTTCATTTTTTTATACCCATTCTAAATCATAGACCATCCGTGATGAGCCATGTCGTTAGGGGGCCCTCCCCGAATTCCCTAAAGCTTTTCCTGCCGTAATCACATGCAAATATCCAGCACGCTTGGTTTACTTATCACCCCCACTAATGACGCGCAGGGCTCTGCCCTCAACGAAGTTAAACCGGCGCATTGTGGCTGAGCAAGCAGGAATCAGTGAGAAGAAAGGAACAGATTGAAAATCAGATTTAAGGGTTAGTTATCAGACAGACAGCGTAAGGCCGTTGGATCAGTTCAATGTGTGGAGGGGGGAGGGAGGGAGGGGTGGCTCTCTTATTCTGAAGAGTCCAGCGGTTTGTGTGTGTTTTAAGCACTCAGATTGTTCAACAAATTTATGGCTAGAATTCTGATTTGATGCATTTCCATTCTTTTATACCACAATGCCAGAACTGCTGTTCTATAAATAGTCTCACAGAACACGGGAGGTGGGACTGGGGGGGGGGGAGGGGTGAGGAGGAGGATGGCGATCATTTCGGACGCATAGGCGGTTCAGCTTGAGTGCCCCAGGCTAGCATGAGAGTACAACACACCTTCTTGTAAACCCTGAATTTCCGGCCACGCCTCTCCCCTCCTCCCGTCCTCCCGCCCCCTTTCCCCTCCCTCTACATGCGCGCGTTCGTTATTTGTATACAAAGTTCTAACAGCATTCAATCATTTGACAACGACAAAAGTGAAGACAAAACGTTGTCTGAGGAGCTAAGAACAATAAGAAACAATAAGAAATTGCTAGGAAAATTTCCTTTTACTATCATTTTTTTTATTTTAACTATTCATAACTGTTTTAAATGGAGTGTGAACAAAATCCTTTTGCAAAAATTCAATGGAAAGCCCAGGACGTGACAATACTGCAAATGGAACCTCCTCACAAAAGGAACCACTCCGCAAATGGGACCAACTCACAAACGGAACCACTCCGCAAATGGGACCAACTCACAAACGGAACCTCTCCACAATTAGGACCACCTCACAAAAAGAACCACTCCACAATTAGGACCGCCTCACAAAAAGAACCACTCGGCGAATGGGACCACCTCACAAACCGACGCACTTTTCAACCATTCCACGTGCCGTCTATCATAAAGAGCCAGACAGCACCCAGCCTCGGAATCGCACCGTGTTACTTCGCACCCAGCCTCGGAATCGCACCGTGTTGCTTCGCACCCAGCCTCGAAATCGCACCGTGTTACTTCGCACCCAGCCTCGAAATCGCACCGTGTTACTTCGCACCCAGCCTCGGAATCGCACCGTGTTACTTCGCACCCAGCCTCGGAATCGCACCGTGTTACTTCAGCCCCAGTGGAGGGTTTTATTTCTGGTGCGTCGCTGTACTAGCTCACGTACTGGTCCCGAACGAATGCGGGTGGGAGAAGGAGGGGGCGGCAGAGGGGAGGGGGGAAGGGGCCGGTTTGTGAGCTGTCCCGCTCCCCATGTGTGCTCGAGTACTAGCTCACATACGATGGCGGGTGGTGGAGCGGAGAGGGGGTGTAGGAGGTGGGCGGCAGGGGGGAGGGGGGAAGGGGGGAAGGGGCCGGTTTGTTAGCTGTCCCGCTCCCCATGTGTGTTTGAGTACTTTGCTCACTGCTTGATCACACAAGTCACGCCCTTTCACTTTAGTGTCACACAATGCCATTGACTCGGCTCATTTGTAAATTCATTCGCCAGAAAATGCCTGATAAGGAGGGGAGGGAGGGGGAGGGGGAGAAGGCGGGGGTCCGCAGACGCTCGCAAGACTGCGCTTAGGGACAACCTCTTTTTTAGGGGGGGGGGGAGGGCAGGGGGATTACTCACAACTGTTATCAGCAGTAACTGACAGCTGTTTTAATCTGAATTCTAAATTTATAATGTACAAAAAAAACTGAGTTGCACCCGTGAGTTGATACAGAAACATTCTTCATTAATTAATCCATCTATATTTTTTTGTCTAAAGCAAAAATTAAGGATAAATTAAATGTGCATATCTAGCGAATCGATGGGAACCCTTAAAAAGGTCTTGAAGAAATCCGATAAGACGTTTTATTCTAACCTTGTCTTAACGATAGCGTGACCCTAACTTGTGTGCCACTGTGATTAATGCTAACAAGCTTCCTTGGGGGAGCCCTGTGAATCTATTCACCCGCCCTAATGTGATAAAGCATGTGTTATTGTCACATTAAACCAATCACAAGCTACATTAAAGATGCTTGATTAACAAGGATATTGACTTGCCGCTGACTTTTGCTCTCTCATGGAACAGCTAAAGATTTCTACTTCCTGCTGCGGCGATTCAGGAAGGGCATCGGGAAATGTCACATTTCCGAACGGGGGCGCTTTAAAAAAAAAAAGAGGTTAGCTTGGAAGAACAGACACTGTTTTGACTGTCCCACATTCCGGGGTCTGTAGGCATCAATGTAAGGCCTGCTCCTCATCAATAGAAAAGTTTTATGTTTAGAAGTATTAAGAATTTCAGCTTGACTAGACTTTATGTAGAGCAGTTGGCAGATGGGAAGACTGACGTGTTACAGTGTCCCAATGTTGCTTTTTTTTAAATCGACAAACAACACAAAACTAAAGCATCCTGTTTTATTAAAAGACAGCAAACAAATAAGAAAACCCCACACAATAGGCGGGGCACCGTCATTTGACCATCCGGACAAATGACCATCCGCAACCACCCGCCATTTGACCATACCGCAATTTAACCATCCCCTTAATGAAAAAACCCGGACATTTAACCACCTTTTGGAGTATTTATACCAAAAAAGTACCTGAGCTGACACAACAGATTCCACCATGTCTCGGTTTGTTGCTTTAACACCGGAGTGCAGAGTTGGCCGCTGCCTCCCATAGGTTTAGCTTTGTTGTTATAACACCGGAGTACGGAGTTTGCTGCTCCCCCCTCCCACGTCTGGCATTATTGCCACACTGCCGGAGTGCAGAGGTTAACCGGGTACTTAGGATTCCGCTAAATGCAACACGCAATGACACTAAATGAAAGAGATGGGATGAGCACACAATCTCTTTCATGAAGCCCATCTTTTTTTAACTGGTATTTGCAATGTTTTTTAAAGTAACGTTTTATTTCGTAAAACGCGCTTTTACTTCGCAAAAGCTTTGAATTCGCTTATCTCCACTTTTAATGGGTTCCCTTCCAGTAATATTTACCACGCAATATAAAAAAGAACTTTTTGAGGTACTGTTCAAGATACTCTAACCCTTCCATCCATCCTATGGCCAATCAGAATGCCCGAGACGTCGTCTGCTAGTCTCGTATAAACGACATTCCCTTTTTGCGTGGCGTCGATACAACACGCCATTCTGTGTGCTGCCGGTTTTTTGCAGCAAGGGAACTGGTTTAAGGTGCGAATTGCTTCATTTTTTTACTTAATTCACTGCCTAATGGATTGTTTTATCTATTATTGTGCGTTGGGATAAATTTATGGAGCCGAAGTGTGTTTATTCGCCATCTTACTCTTCGGTCTGATTAGGTTGAGTTTGCACGATCACGGAGACACTTTCCTAGTCCCGAGAAGTGCGCCTCTTTCTCCACTTTCATTCAGATCGAGGAACTTACCAGTTCCACCTCAGTTCGTCTAGGAGTAGGATCTTTTCAGGCTGCTGGACCTGATCAGACTCCAAGCTTTACCAGCCAGCTGTGTCATCGCGGAAATGGCCAGTTTTTGCTTAAGCTTTACTCCATGGGTCGCTTCTCAGTCTTTGTAGAGCAGGTTCTGCAAGTCTGACAGCGTTCTCCGACGAAAAGAGACGTTTTCTGTGACGTCTGAGGGTCATTTTCTTTGCCAGGACCGTTTTCCCTTTGTGGTCTTACGGTCACGGGTGCGAGAAGACCATTCTGGTCCAACGGGATTCACAAAACCCGTTACGGTCCGATGGTCCCAGGTGCATCTGAGGCAAGAGAGATCCATATCCGACACGGGTGGTGCCATTACGGTCCAGCCCGTTACGGCCCGGGAACGTTATCGTTCCGGGAAGCATCTCTTTTCGTCTTTCCTTAGACCCAGCGAGTTATTGCGGTGTTTAAGCAATTGTAAACACAGCTTGGAAGGTTAAAGCTTGCAGTTGAAGCAAAGCACGGAGAAATGTAGTTTTGTGCGTTGTTTTATACTACATATTCTCACCGTTGTTTTTCTCTGCTTGCATTTCAGATATGACAGAGGCCAGTCTACATTCTCCACCGTTACTGCCTCAGTGTATCCATCCTCCAACCGCGTGTAACCCCCACTCCATCTGCGACCGCTGTAGACGGAATAGTGGAATACCTCTGTGTGAGCCAGACAGCCAGTGTGGCGAGTGTCTACATCTTTCTCCAGAGGATTGGAAAGTCCTATTACGGAATAGGACCAAGAACGAGCGCAGGAGGGATAAGCGCAAATTCCTTTCGTCAGCTTCGTTTGTTACTCGTGAATTTATTCGTGATACCATGAAGAAGGCTAGCTCCGTTATTCTGGGCCAGGTCTCCACCCCCGTACACGTAGACACTGGTGCAGAATCGGAATCCGCTACGCCAGTTAAGAGACATAAAAAGTCCAAGAGTAAAGGACGTGCATTTTCTGAGACTGTAGCAGAATTGGACATCCCGGAAGGGCAAGAACGGGATCGTCTCCGCGAGGCATGGGCCTCACCTCCTAGAGTGAAACCCAGTGGCAGTCCAGGAGGGGCGTTTAAGTCCCCGTCTGAGGAACAAGTGACTTTAACGCATAGGGATACGGGAACAGTACTTTCGGCGGTTACAGGCCAGTTAGGCATTCCCCCGCGAGAGGACTTATCCCCCCCTCCTCAGCTGCAGCGTCTCCCGAGTGAATTTTCAGCGTTTTTGTCTATGCAATCGCAACTGCAAAAACAACTTTTGGATTTACAGAGTCAAGTTCAGAAGCAGGAGAGTCTGCTTAGTCAAAGGCAAAAGCCTAAACCATCAGCTACGGTTTCTCGTCCTCCTCCGGAATTTCAGTCAGTGGCAGCGATATCGGGCTCGCCTGTACCTCACCTCCCGCTGGACTCTAACGTGGATATTCCCGAAACGGTCACCATCAGCGAGGAGGATTCCGTGGGCGTGCCCCTTTCGGGCCAAGTCTCCGCATTGCTGGAAGATGATGAGGAAATCGGGCCGATGGAAAATTCTCCCCTAGCAGCAGTCCCAAGCAACAGGGAGAAAGAAATTTACACCCCAGTAGGGGAACCCCACATGTCACATTCTTCACAATCCCAACTCCCAGAAGCAGCATCTGATGAACAGGAGTCGGAGGTGGAAGACGGGGAAGAAGAATCCGAGGGTACGTCAGTACATTCCCGTTGTCATTTACCGTTACGGGCAGTGGAGCAGGTGCGTTCTCCCGGCCAAGGGCATCGACTTTGGAGAGATCCAGCGGCAGCGGGCAGACGGCCCATCCGTACTCCCTCTCCACCAGATCTTGCCCCATCGGTCGAGGACGCGGCCCCCTCGAGTTCTGCTTCTACGATTGCACCAGAAGACGTGCCGTTCAGGGATGCCATTCAAGAGATAGCCCGCTTAGCAGAGGTCTCCTGTGGCTCCCCAAATTTAGATAAGGAGGATCCGCCCATTCGGATGACATCTCAGGCAGCTCCACCACAACAGGACTCGTTTATCGCACTAGCCACCAGTGAGGGCATTGCTCATGCTGTCACGGTCCGCGCGAAAGAGTTCAAGAAGATGGACGCCGGTGAGGGTCGCACGTTGTCGCGTTTCCATTTATCTAAACATTGCTCAGTACGACCAGGACCATATCGGTCAGCGGATGAAAAAATTCCCCTAGAGGCACTGGAGCAGCCCGTGAAGCGTACAGTCTGGATGCCCACAGTGCGTAGTGACTCAGACATTCCATTAGTGGAGAAAGACGCAAAGACCATCGAGGCGTCTTCTCGCCACATCCTGAACATTATGTCTTTTCAAGATCATGCACTTAAAGCACTAAAGTCGCGTTGGGAAGAACTTCGCCTTAGTGATCCCGTGTCTGCTAAATTAATGGAATGCCTGGCCTTAGCTACCCGAGACGTGGTCAAACTTTCCACTTTTTTGATGACTTCAATGGTCTACTTACGTCGAGATGCCTTTCTCCAGCACTGCTGGTCTAGTGTCAAAGGTTTGCGGGACCTGCGTCATGCCCCTATCCTGGAGGAACGAGAACTATTTCCTCCCGCCGAGATAGAGAGGGTGAACCAGGAAAGTCGTTCGCTTTCGCAAGATTATGCCCTGATGTCCAGGATGTCTCGCTCCTCCTTCAAACGTCCACTGAAGAGGAAGAGACCACAACAGTCCTCTCCAGCACCGTCTAAGCCGAGTGCGCAGCCACAACAGCCCCCTGTCAAGAAACCGAAACCCAGCCCCGGCAGCAAGACAGAGGGTCCGGCTCCACAGTCGTTCAGGTAGCAGCCAACCAAAGTACCGTCACGAGATTCCCTTATCTCCTGGCGATACTTTAGCAAACTTAAGAGACTTGGAAAATTTACTTTCCTTAAACGCCTCCTTGCCCGTAGGAGGAAGACTAGGAAAGTTTTGGCAGCAATGGGCAGAAATGGGGGCGTCTCGAAGGGTAGTACGTTGGTTAAAGAGAGGTTACTCCCTACCTTTCAAACGAGACCGGAACGGGCTCAGGTGCCCTATTCCCCTAACCGCCCATGCGCCAAGACAACTAGTCACCTCTTACGCCAAGGGGTCAGAAAAAGACCGAGCTCTCCAAGAAATGCTACTGAGCTTGTCTCAAAAACAGGCGATAGAGGAAATGCCAGAAAATCAAATGGGTTTTTTCAGCAGAGTTTTTCTGGTTCCCAAGAAATCCGGAGGGTGGAGGCTGGTAATCGACCTTTCCCCCATAAACGGTTTTCTCCGAGTGATCACCTTTCAGATGGACACGGCCCAGGTGATAAAAGGGTCATTACGGGAAGGGATGTGGGGTACCTCCATAGATCTCTCCGATGCTTACCTCCATATTCCTCTCCATCGCTCGGCAAGAAAATTTCTAGCCTTTCAAGTAGGGAAAAGACGATTTTGGTTTCTGGCACTTCCCTTCGGTCTGGCTACGGCCCCGTACGTTTTCTCCAAGGTCATGAAAGTACTGAAAACATGGGCACGGCTAGAAGGGATGTTAGTCTTTCAGTATCTGGACGACTGGTTTCTGGCGAATCAAGACAGGCAGGTAACCGAGATTCATACAATGTCTTTAGTTCGCAAGGCACTAGAGGTAGGTCTAGTAGTAAACCTAGCCAAGTCCGAACTAACCCCCAAACAGTCCATTACCTTTCTAGGGGAGTTTTGGGATCTGGCAATAGCAAAGGCGTTCCCTACGCCAGAACGCCGCCAGAGAATTGCAGATGCCATAAAAGGTATTTCCCCAGGAAAGAAGGTGAGATTACAGGCCATGGAATCGCTCCTCGGCCTGTTAGTGGCAACAGAGAAGACAGTCCCCCTGGGCCGTCTCCATTACAGGCCATTTCAAAGCCAGGTAAGATGGGCGTTGCATCAGGGTCGTTCACCCGCAGCGAGGATGCAAGTTTCACAGGTAACCCTACAAGCCCTACAGTGGTGGTGCGATGTTCTAATTATGTCCGAAGGAATGCCATTTCAGCCCCCCACCCCGGAGATAGAGATTCAGACCGATGCGTCCCATGCGGGGTGGGGAATTTATTGGAATGGTCAGGTATGGAAGGGCAAATGGCCACCCTCGCTTCAGTCCTACCACATAAACTGGCTGGAGCTTCGGGTGGTCTGGATTGCCCTAATCAAGCTGACCAACCAACTCAGAAACAAGGCAGTCCTTTTTCGGTTAGACAACTCCACAGCCATAGCTTACCTCAACAAGCAGGGGGGCACCAAATCACGATCCCTGTCCAAACTTGCATTCCAAATTCTTTCAAAGGCCAGGGAGGAACAGGTGACCGTTTCCGCCCGTCACCTGGCCGGGAAATTAAACGTCCTAGCGGACTTAGCCTCCAGACAGGGTCAAGTTATCAACACCGAGTGGTGCCTATCCCCTCGGTCCTTTCAGTGGGTGACACACCAATCCCCATGGGGTGCCCCGACTCTGGATCTGTTTGCAAACGCGATGACCACCCAACTTCCCCGGTACGTGTCTCCTTGCCCGGACCCAGCAGCTTGGGCAGTAGACGCTCTCAATTGTCAGTGGCCACGGGACGAGGTACTGTATGCCTTTCCCCCACAAGCAATCTTAGGGCAAGTCCTGCAGAGAGTAATCGAGTTGAAACCACCGTTCCTATTACTCATTGCCCCATGGACACCGGAAGCCCCATGGTTCGCCCTCCTACTCCATTGCAAGGTAGTAAGGTCGATACCGATCCCATGCCACAACGAGTTGCTATCACAACCCCATTGGCATCACTTCCACCCCTCCCCTCGCTTACTGAACCTCCACCTATGGTGTCTGACCAGTCCTTTCTGAAAAACAAGGGTTTTTCTAAGCAGGTGAGAGAGAAAATAGTAAACAGTCACAAGGGTTCAACGGCCAAAGTTTACAGGTCGCAGTGGAATAAATTTGCCGCTTGGTGTAGCACTTCTAAGCTAGATCCGTTTCAGGCTAGCCCAGCAGTGGTAGCGGATTTCCTCGATCACCTTTTCACGGAGGTGAAATTAAAGGTAAGTTCCATCGAGGGCTATAGGGCCGCTATAGGGTCAAGACTCAAAGCGTCTACAGGCTACGACCCGGGCGAAGATTCTTCCCTATCACAGCTAGTAAGACATTTTAAAGTAAGCTCCCCACCCTGCCCATCCAACATAGCGCAGTGGGATTTATCAATAGTCTTACAGTATCTTCAGCGCCCAGATATATTTAGTAAGGACGTGATTTCAGCAAAAAACGCAACATTAAGATTCACGTTTTTATTGGCCTTAGCTTCGGGCAAAAGAAGAGGCGAAATCCATGCCCTAGACAGAAAGGTAAATAAAGATAAGGGTACATGGGAGAAGGTCACCCTAGTCCCTAGAGCAGGATTCATGGGAAAAACCCACATCATGACCCAAGGGATGGGAACGTTCGATCACATTACTCTCCCATCCCTACCAGATGACCCCGACTCAGACGGTCTGGTCTCTTTGTGTCCCGTCAAGGCGCTGCAACAGTATTTGGAAATGTCAGAGGCCTACCGATCAGATAATCAGAAGGCTCTCATCATTTCGTTTATGCCGAAATTTAACAAAGATCTTTCGAAACAGTCGATCTCAAATTATATTAAAAGGATCATTTTGGCAGCCTATGACGATGCACAAATCGACCCTAACCCGTTAGGGGAATCAAACATCAAAGCCCATCAGGTAAGGCAAGTAGCCAATTCCCTCAGGGCGGTACGCAACGTGTCCCTTTCGGATATATTAAAAACAGGTTGTTGGGTTTCCCCCAACTCGTTTGTTAAATACTATCTGAAAGATTTTTCTCAAGATGAATTGTCTGGCTTATATTCATTAGGACCGTTCGTGGCTTCAGAAACGACCATTACAGGCTGAGTGTTTCTGTTGTAGGAATGCTTCTCCCAAGTTTAAGAACAAGGGCAAGCACAAGAGTAACTTCTCCAAGGGCCGTAATGGGAACAGTAACAACAACAACAAGCCACGAAAGTAACAACCTACAAGAAGGTCTTTCCTTCTTACTCTGAACATTTCGCCTTTCGCTCAGGTCCTTTGGACCATTTCGGTTCGTGCTTATATTAAGTTACGGACGAACGCTGGACGGTTATGTTTAATTAAGCATTTATTTACTCCGAAGTGTTCAGGATCGCATGTGTAATGAGTACAGCCCAGTCTTCGGTCTTACGGCTACTCGGATGCTTAAGTTTTGATCTCCTTTCTTCATGTTTTTCAGAAAGAAAGGGGGGGGGACCATGTCGGTCCCAGACGTACCCAGTGACCGTACACCCGTTGTAGCCGGAAGGCCGAAAGCCGGTTTATGGTTCATGGTATGAGGTACCATAGTGTCATTATGGGCTTATGGGACCATAACGGCCCCATATAGGAAAACAGTCATAAATAAGCAAAATTTTTTCTGTTTTTCATTTTATGACGATTTACAGTAGTTTTAGTACTATCTAGTCAATCGCTATGAGTTTATTTCAAATAAACGTGGTAATTTATCAAATGAGAAGAAGAAAAGTTAGACAGCGGACTCGCTTTCTTTTTCAAGTTTGAATTGCATGTCTTGTAAGACACTTCAGTCACTTTACTAGAAGTGTCAAAGAGTTTATTTGCGTAATTCCTATGGATTTACGATCGTTTTGTAGTACTTCTAAATAAACCTAATTGTTCATCAATACATAGCAAGTGAATAGTGAGAACTTGAGGAAGGGATCCATCCGGTGGGCGGTTGGAGGGGGATGGTGATAGTTCTCAAAAAAGATGATGGCATGGTTGGAAGCCTTCTCATCTCAACTGACAGTTGCTGTGATATTTTTTACTTTGTTACGATTTACCTTATGTTGAAAGACCGGAATGGTACGCCTCCGGACTTTATTTAGGAAATCATTAAAAGAATTGAAACTTAGCTGACAAGTTTTATTTCTTCTTTGCGTCGAGTGCACAGCACTCCTCGCCTATATGCAATGAGCTTTTACAAGCCATAGTGTAATTCGCGACCTTTTTGGGCAGTTCAAGAATGGCAGGCTCCCCTGCTCCGGACTCAAGTCCCATTAAAAGTGGAGATAAGCGAATTCAAAGCTTTTGCGAAGTAAAACTATCGTTTTATTTCGTAAAACGAGCTTTTACGAGTAAAAGCGCAATTCGCGTTCTCCACTTTTAACTTTGATTTTAACCCGTCCCATCCATCCCCAACTAGCCTGGGCGTGTTTTACCGCCTTTTGGGGCTAAAAAGGGAATGTCGTTTATACGAGACTAGCAGACGACGTCTCGGGCATTCTGATTGGCCATAGGATGGATGGAAGGGTTAGAGTATCTTGAACAGTACCTCAAAAAGTTCTTTTTTATATTGCGTGGTAAATATTACTGGAAGGGAACCCATTAAAAGTGGAGAACGCGAATTGCGCTTTTACTCGTAAAAGCTCGTTTTACGAAATAAAACGATAGTTTTACTCGTAAAAGCGCAATTCGCGTTCTCCACTTTTAATGGGTTCCCTTCCAGTAATATTTACCACCCAAAATAAAAAAGAACGTTTTGTGTTGCAGTTCGAGATCACTTATCCTTCCATCCATCCTTCGACCAATCAGAATGACTGAGATATCGTCTGCTAGTCAGTCTCGTGGTATAGCCATTCCCTTTTTAGCCCCAACGGTGGTACAGCACGCCCAGGCTAGTTGGGGAACGATGAGAGGGATAATTATGTTAAAAATGAAGAAGGCGAATTGCGCTTTTACTCGTATTAGCTCGTTTTACGAAATAAAACGTTAGTTTTACTTCGCAAAAGCTTTGAATTCGGTTATCTCCACTTTTAATTGGACTTGAGTCCGGAGCAGGGGAGCCTGCCATTCTCTGAACTACCCAAAAAAGGTCGCGAATTACACTATGGCTTGCAAAAGCTCGCTATTTAAATACAAGGAGTGCTGGACACTCGATGAACAAGAAGAAATAAAACTTGTCAGCTAAGTTTCAATTCTTTTAGTGATTTCCTAAATAAAGTCCGGAAGAGTACCATTCCGGTCTTGTAACATAAGATAAATCGGAAACAATGTAAAATATCACAGCAACTGTAAGTTGAAATGAGAAAGGCTTCCAGCCATGACTTAATCTTTGAGAACTATTACCACCCCCCTCCTACCGCCCACCGGATGGATCTCTACCTCAAGTTCTCACTATTCACTTGCTATGTATGCTTGAACAATTAAGTTTATTAGCAATTCTACAATAGGATCGTAAATCCATAGAATATACGCAAACAAAACTCTTTGACACTTCGAGTAACAAGACTGAAGTTCCTTAACAAGACATGTTGCTGATACTGATGTTGCTGGAGACTCTGTTGTCTAAACTTTCTTTCCCCCGAGAAATGCCCTGAAATTACCACGTTTATTCGAAATAAACCTGCAAAGATTGACTAGATTGCTCGAAGACTACTGAGAATCGGCATAAAATGATATACAGACTGTAAGAAATGTCACTGCTTGAATCCAGTTCAGTATGTTTGTCACGGGGTGAACATTATTCTCGCCCCCACCCCCTACACACACGTGCGTTTTGTAATTGAATGATTTGTCGTGTTGTGTTCATTCGTCCGTGCTTATCAATCACTCGAGTATATAAACCGCGGTTTTCGCGCCATTCGGCATTCGGCCGCGGAAAAAGTCAATAATTTTGTACCTGTGCTATTTTACTGTTCGGTTCATATTCATGTTTAGCCGTTGAGAATTAGAAGAAAATAAACTGTGTTACAAAATGGATTTTTGGATTTCGATTCCTTACACAGACAAATTTTTAGCTAATTTGTGACTGTTTCCTTATATGGGGCCGTTATGGCCCCATGGGCCCATTATGACACTATGGTACCCTGTATCATGATTAAGAGACCGGTCTTTCGGTCTTCCGGACACAAACGGGTATATGGTCACTGCGGTACGTTTGGGACCGAAATGGTCCCCCCTTTCTTTCTGAAAGACTTGAAGAAAGGAGTTCAGTATTTTCAAAAAATACCCGAGTAGCCGTAAGACCGAAGTCTGGGTTGCATCAATTACACATACTATCATAAACACCTCGAAATATATAGAATGCTTAATTAAGTAATAAATGTCCCACGTTTGCCCGTAGCTCAATATAAGCACGGGACCGAAACGGTCCGATAGGACTCGAGCGAAAGGCGAAATGTCCAGAGCAAGAAGGGGGAAATCCTTCTTGCGGGTTGTTACTTTCGTGGCTTGTTATTGTTGCTGCTGTTCCCGTTGCCCTTGTTCTGCTTGCCCTTGTTCTTGAACTTGTGGGACGCAGATCTACAACAGAAACCGTCAGCCTGTAATGGTTGTTTCTGATGCCACAAACGGTCCCAATGAATAAAGACCGGATAATTCATCCTGTGAGAAATCTTTCAGATAATATTTTACAAAAGAGTTGGGGGAAGACCAACAACCTGTTTTTAATATATCAGAAAGAGACACATTACGTACGGCCCTCAGGGAATTAGCTACTTGCCTTACCTGATGGGCTTTGACTTTATGTTCCAAAGACGGGTTCGGGTCAATTTGTGCCTCGTCATAGGCTGCCAAAATGATCCTTTTAATGTAATTTGAGATGAACTGTTTCGAAAGATCTTTGTTAAACTTCGGCATGAAAGAAATGATGAGTGCCTTCTGATTTTTCGTTCTGTAGGCCTCTGACATTTCCAAATATTGACGTAAAGCCTTGACGGGACACAGAGAGACTAGGCCGTCGGTACCGGGGTCGTCTGGTAGGGATGGAAGGGTAATGTGCTCGAACGTTCCCATCCCTTGGGTCATAATATGGGTTTTTCCCATGAATCCAGCCCTTCTCCCAAGTGCCCCGATCTTTATTTACCTTTCTGTCCAGAGCATGAATCTCACTTCTTCTTTTGCCCGACGCTAAAGCCAATAAAAACGTGAACCTTAGTGTTGCATTTTTAGCTGAAATCACGTCTTCACCAAAAATGTCTGGGCGTTGGAGATACCGCAAGACTAGAGCTAAGTCCCACTGCGCTATGTTGGATGGGTAAGGTGGAGAGTTTACTTAAAATGTCTTACCAGCTGTGAGAGGGCTGCATCTTCGCCCGGATCATACCCTGTTGACTCTTTGAGTCTTGACCCTATAGCGGCCCTATAACCCTTGATGGAACCTACCTTCAACAATCTGTGAATAGGTGATCGAGGAAGCCCGCTACCACTGCTGGGCTAGCCTGAAACGGGTCCAGCTTAGAGCTGCTACACCAGGTGGCAAACTTATTCCACTGAGACCTGCAAACCTTGGCCGTAGAGCCCTTAGGACTGTTTACTATTTTCTCCCTCACCTGTTTGGAGAAGCCCTTGTTCTTCAAGAAGGACTGGTCAGACACCAAAGGTGCAGATTCAGTAAGTGAGGGGAGGGGTGGAAGTGTTGCCAGTGGGGCTGTGATAGCAACTCCCTGTGGCATGGGATCTGAATCGACCTCACTATCTTGTAGAGTAGGAGTAGGAGAGCGAACCATGGAGCTTCCGGTGCCCATGGGGCAATGAGTAGTAGATACGGTGGTTTCAACTCGATTACCCTTTCCAGTACTTGCCCTAAGATTGCCTGTGTGGGAAAGGCATACAGAACTTCGTCCCGTGGCCACTGACAATTGAGGGAGTCCACTGCCCAGTTTTCAAGATCCGGGCAGGGAGACACGTACCGGGGAAGTTGGGCCGTCATAGCATTTGCAAACAGATCCAGCATCGGAGGAACCCATGGTGACTGGTGTGTTACCCTCTGAAAAGATCGATGGGATAGGCACCATTCGGTGTTGATTACTTGACCTTGTCTGAAAGCTAAGTCCGCTAGAACGTTTAGTTTCCCGACCAGGTGACTGGCTGAGACGGTAACCTGTTCCTCTCGGGTCCTGGTGAGAATCTGAGATGCTAGTTTAGAAAGAGACCGTGATTTGGTACCTCCCTGCTTGTTCAGATAAGCGATGGCTGTGGAATTGTCCAACCGAAACAGGCCTGCTTTGTTTCTGAGTTGGTTGGTCTTTTTCTTCAGGGCAATCTAAACTACCCGGAGCACCAGCCAATTTATGTCATAAGTCTGGAGAGAGGGAGGCCTTCCATACCTGACCGTGCCAATAAATTCCCCACTCCGAGTGGGATGCGTCTGTTTGAATCTCTATCTCTGCGGTGGGGGGGGGGCTGAAACGGCATCCCTTCGGATATGACCTGCACATCGCACCACCACTGTAGGGCTTGTAGAGCTACCTGTAAAACTAGCATCTTGGCTGAGGCTGAACGACCCTGATGCAATGCCCATCTCAACTTGCTTTGGAATGGCCTGTAATGGATACGACCCAGAGGGACTGTCTTTTCTGTTTCCACTAGCAGACCTAAAAGGGGGTTCTTGCCGAGTGGTGAAGAGGGATATGGAGGTAAGCATCGGAGAGATCTATGGAGGTACCCCGCATCCCTTCCCGTAACGACCCTTTTATCACCTGGGCCGTGTCCATCTGAAAGGTGACCACTCGGAGAAAACCGTTTATGGGCGGAGAGATCGATTACTCACCTCCATCCCCGGATTTCTTGGGAACCAGAAAAACCCTGCTGAAAAAGCCCATTTGATTTCTGGCATTTCCTCGATTGCCTGTTCTTGTGACAAGCTCAACAACATTTCCTGGAGAACTAGGTCTTTTTCCGACCCCTTGGGGTAAGAGGTGACCAGTTGCTTTGGTGCATGGGTGGTTAGGGGAATAGGGCACCTGAGCCCGTTTTGGTGTCGTTTGAAAGGTAGAGTAACCCTTTTTCAACCAACGCACTACTCTTCGAGAAGCCCCCATCTGTTCCCATTGCTGCCAAAACTTTCCTAGTCTCCTTCCTACGGGTAAGGAGGCCTTTAAGGAGAGTAAACTTTCCAACTCTTTTAAGTTTGCTAGAATATCGCCAGGAGATGAGAGAATCTCGTGACGGTACTTTGATTGGTTGCAACCTGAACGACTGTGGAGACTCTTTTCGTCGGAAAACGCTGTCAGACAAAGACTGAGAAGCATTCCATGGAGTAAAGCTTAAGCAAAACTGGCATTTCCGCAATGACACAGCTGGCCGGCAAAACTTGGAGTTTAAGCAGGCACAGCAGCCTGGAAAGATCCTACTCCTAGACGAAATGAGGTGGAACTGATAAGTTCCTCGATCTGAAAGATAGTGGAGAAAGAGGCGCACTTCCCGGGACCGATAAATGTCACCGTGATCGTGCAAACTCAACCTATCTTGACCGAAGAACAAAGTGTCGAATTTATGTCACTTAAACTCCATAAATTTATCTCAACGCAGTAATAGATGAAATAATCCAGTAGGTAGTGAATTAAATAACGTATGAAGCAATTCGCACCTTAACCCGATTCCCTTGCTGCAAAAAACCGGCAGCACACAGAATGGCGTGCTGTAGTGACGCCACACAAAAATTGAATTGCTATACCATGAGACTGACTAGCAGACGATGTCTCAGTCATTCTGATTGGTCGAAAGATGGATGGAAGGATAAGTGATCTCGAACTGCAACACAAAAAGTTATTTTTCATTTTGGGTGGTAAATATTACTGGAAGGGAATCCATTAAAAGTGGAGATAAGCGAATTCAAAGCTTTTGCCAAGTAAAAAGTCTTTTTGTATTTTGGTATTTTTCTGTAAATGTGGTCAAATGTCCGTTTTTCAATAAGGGGATGGTCAAATTGCGGTAGGGTCAAATGGCGGATGGTCAAATTGCGGGTGGTCATTTGTCCGGATGATCAAATGTCCTACACCCATAATTGACATATAATGCTGCAGCACCGCCACTTTCCTCCTACTGGCACATTCTGATTTCTCTTTTTTAAAATCAATAATGTTTTACTTTTCTCAAAGTCGAAAGATGAGATAATCTCGTCAGTGTAGTAGATCGGATTTCAACCGCAGTGAGCGAACTTTCTTTATTGCGTGAAAAGTGTCAATGATCTAGGTGAATTAAGAAGCAATCAGTTATCCTCTAAAACACTCAAAATCTCGCCGATCGTTTGCCTTTTTCATGCTGTGGGTTTGCTTAAGATGTACTTCATTTAACCCCGGGCAAATGCAAATTATGAAAAGCTCGAGATTAACCTGGATTATGTAATCCTGAGTACACTGGGTTCGCTTAGCTTAGTTTAAAATTCGAAATAGCATAACGGCGCAACGCTGGAGAGCAACGTCATCTTCTGACGGTGTTGTTCAACAGGCAACCTCTTCGACGGTTCGATCTGTTGTGTGTTACACCTTTTTACTCCACAGACGTTACTGGGGATTCCGCGAAAATAATACTCCTAAAATAGCGGAACGACTTTTTATAAAAATAGCCATCTGCTCTGTGTTTACACATAACAGATATAGGGCAGCTGTTTTATAACAACGTATCCTCTGATGCCCAGTCCATAACTTAATCCTTAGTAAATCCACGTTATGAAAAGCCGGGATTTAGGCCGGTCAGTATTATGTTAAGTCTGTGTTTCAAGCCACATTATGTAAAAAAAACATCGCAGGATTAGCTTGGCTTACTTAAGTACGGTCCACATGAAAAAGTTAAGCAAGTCCGAAGCAAGTCCTAAGCATAGCCGTAGTAAGAAAAGAGCATTTGTGTTTTACCAGAGGAATCGTTGGGTCAGCAGTGCTCACCAGTCATTTTTATGTCGGCAGTGCTCTTGTGAATTCATCCTTCCGTCAGCAGTGCTCTTGTGAATTCATCCTTAGGTCCGCAGTGCTCTTGTGAATTCATCCTTCTGTCGGCAGTGCTGTTGTGAATTCATCTTTCCGTCAGCAATGCTGCTGTGAATTCGTCCTTCCGTCAGCAGTGCTCTTGTGAATTCATCCTTCCGTCGGCGGTGCTCTTGTGAGTTCATCCTTCCGTCAGCAGTGCTCTTGTGAATTCATCCCTCCGTCGGCAGTGCTCTTGTGAATTTATCTGTCCGTCGGCAGTGCTCTTGTGAATTCATACTTTGGTCGGTAGTGCTCTTTGTGATTTCGAAAGACCATTCACGCACACACTCTCTCATTTCCCAGACCGGAAATAATCAGAATTAGAACAAAATAGTGAACCTGCGAGTGTTAATTTAAAAACTTGTATATAAATCTATTATTGTTAGAAATAGAAATAGGGCTGGAAGGAACAGGTTTTGAATAACGTCGAAGACACCTCTGCCTTACGACATTGCAGCGAGGTCGTAGCGACGTGTCTCACAGATAATGACGTCATATTTTCATTCACTTCTGAGGTCATCCGCTAGAGGAGAATATGTACACACTCGCTTGGCACGTTTTTTTTTTTTTTGCTGTCCCTTCAAACTATAATAGTTAGTATCATCATTTTTATATAAGATTTTGCTAGCAGTGCCACCAGGTTCAGTGATAGGAACCGTCCCCCATCCGCCCCCGCCTCCGTCTCCACCCCCATGCCCCGCCCCCGCCGAAATATAAATATCACATCAGTATGTGCGAAAAGTGAAACAAAGGAACAATTTGCGCATTTAGAAATACGTATATGTAAACGTGTGTAAATGGCAAAGTTCATATGAGTCGGTAAAACTACATATTTCAGTTCGATGCATTTTCGGGAAAGGTAGATACGTTAGTTAAAATGTAAATAAGTCAATGTGGAAATAGATTTAAAGCCCGGCAGGAAAAAGAGTAACCTCCCAGTTAGCATACCCACATACAGCTCACGTCGGCTATACGTGGGACACCCAGTGTTCCCACGTCGGAAATACGTGTGCTTTTCGTAGGTTGTCCCATGTAATTACGTGGGCGCTTGGCGATTTTGAAACACGTTCCGACGTATACCCCAAGTGGGCTGTCCGACGTTGGCTATACAATGGCTGCCCCACGTTGGCAATACATGGAACTGCCTGCGTATAGCCAACGTAGGTTTTAGGTGGGATGTCCCACGAAATTACGTGGGCGTTTGGCGATTTTGAAACACGTTCCGACGTACAGCCCACGTGGGCTGTCCCACGTTGGCTATGCTTGGAACAGCCAACGTTGCAAAATAAATTTGTAACGATTCGTAACATCCCATTTAACATCTCGCCCGACCATTACTTTAATCATTGACCATTAATCTTTCAAACTACACTACAACCCACCATTCTGATTTTGTGAAGCAACTGACGAATAGTACTTACCTGGGTTTGAACCGGAAACCTCTAGCATCCTACGCGTCGACTTTACCTCTACGCCACGGGGGATCCATGTAATAATCAATGTTACTCTTCCCCCAAAAGCTTCTCGCCCTCAGCAGTTTATTTTTACATTGTCCATTTTGTTAACTGTTTACTGATTTCTTTGATAATTATTTGTTTAACAAAAATCGTTGTGTGCACTGCTTTTATACTGTTTATTTGCATATATGGAATATCATTTAGATATCCTAATATAATAAAAATATTCAAAATCAAATGAATGATGTCTAAATTCAACATCAGATTTTGCTATTATATATTAAAATAATAAATAGTATCTGAACTTTGTCAAAAAATGGTATTTAGTTTATATGGTTTTCCATGACGGTCCAAAACACAACATCCAATAATATTGATTTTTCATAATGCTCCAGTGCAAAACGTTGGTTATATGTGGGAGTAAGAGGGGTCTTCCGACAGTGGGACATCCCACATAATGCCCACTTGAAGCCGACTTTGGACAGCCGACGTGGGCTACACGTGGGCTATCCCACGAAGGCTATACGTTGGAGTTAGAGGGGGTGTCCGGTAGTTGGACACCCACATAATGCCCACTTGAAGCCGACGTATGAGAGCCGACGTGGGCTACACATGGGCTGTCTCACGAAAGTTATACGTGGGAGTAAGAGGGGGTGTGCGACAGTGGGGCATCCCACATAAAGCCCACGTACAGCCGACGTTGGACAGCCGATGTGGGCCACACGTGGATTGTCCCACGCAGGGTATACGTGGAAGAAAGAGGGCACGCTCCACCGTGGGACATCCCTCGAGATGCCGACGTATAGCCGACGTTGGCTGTACCACTTGGGCTATACGTGGGTTGTCCCATGTCGGCTATACGTAGGCATTAGGTGGGACAAAGTGTAACTTGGACATCCCATATAGCCCACGTGTATCCGATGTAGGACGTCCCACGTCCCACATCCCACGTAAAGCCAACATAATGCCAACGTCGGCTATACGTGGGAGAAAATCTTGTGCTAACTGGGCTGAAACCTTTTGTTTGTAAACAGTACCGTAACTATAAGCGTGCAATGTAAATGTGACGTAACAATAGACGTACCACGCACATTAAGTGTGACGTCACGATGGGCATACAACAGAGTGAAATTGCGGCGTAGCCAAAACGGTTCAATACTCATGCAAGTGTGACGTCACGATAAGCTTAAATATATGTGTGAGCGTGACCTCACCATAAGCTTACAATACATTGGTAAGTGTGACGTCACGATAGGCGCATAACACTAATAAGTGTGACGTCACGATAAGCTTAAATACATGGGGGTAATTGTTACGGCACGACAGGCGTACAACACACTGCTAAGTGTGACGTCACGTAATGCTTAAATACATGGGTAAGTGTGACGTCATGATTGGCGTGCAACACACTAGTAAGTGCGACGTCATGATAAGTTTAAATACATGGGTGAATGTTTAAATACATGGGTGAATATATATATATATATATATATATATATATATATATATATATATATATATATATATATATCTAAAACCAGTCATAGGGAGACCATGCCTTTAATATAGGACTTAGGGAGACCATTTGTATATTTTTTACCTTTGAGTTTAGAAAGACAAAAATTACCAAAAAATGTTCCTATACGTTGTAGATAATGGGTGTGATTTTTTCTTCTTGTCATATTAAGTAGCAATAAATAAACAAAAAAGTTGGTCTACGTATTTTTTCTAGATTTTCCTTGGCATTTTAGGCGACCTGGCTAAAACCACGGAATTTCCCGGGTCTCCGTAAGTGTGTGGTTTAATGCTCTGTATATTTGGTCTCCCAAAGTAGCATATTTTGCTACTAGTTGGGTGTTTTTGAAGATTCATTTTAAACCTATGTGTATTATTATTGTTATTTGTTATGTATATGCATTGTGTATAAGTTATACACATGCACGACAGCCTTGAGAGATGACACTATGCACATATTACCAATGACTGTGCCATTTAGTTCTACTTAGCATTGAAATATGTGGAAGATGCTTCATGTTTCTGGTTAAAATATTGTTACGTGACATTTAAACTCTGTAACATTACTTAGTAGAGAAAAGAATTGAAGTAGTAATTAATGATAAACAAAATGTCTCTTCAAGTTGCATATATGGTCGCTTTAAGTCGGTTTATACACCCAGAAATATACAACCAGCAATAAGGAGACCATGTATTTTTCATGAATATGTGCAAGATTTTTATATTATTAAGACAAAAAAGTGCTAAATGTTATTTTAAATTCCTTAGAAATCATTTTGGTAGGGAAAAAAAAGAGCAATGAATATAAAAAAATGGCCTTTGAAGTGTTTTGTATAAGTGTGAAGCATAGTCCCCTTAAGTCGGTTTACACACTATATATATATATATAAAGTAGGGATATGTTTCATTACGTCATAGTGTTTATTACGTCATAATGCATCTTGCTCTCAAGTGTTCGTTTCTTTGAAAAAATGCCTGTTTACAGTGCTAAATTATCCTTTTCTTCAATTTCGTGCTAAACCATGTATAAGCATGTTGAGCAGTTAAGGAAAAAAATACTGGTTGCTATAATATTTTAAATACATAATATATAGCGGATCTTAAATAAAAATGGCAGTTTTCCCCGGTCTCCTTAAAGCTGATTTTTTGGCACTAATGTTTATACAAGGTATAAAGTTTAGGATCAAATTGAAAGCTTGTTATCAAGTTTCAACACACAAATTTAATTTTAAACCAAAATATGTTATATTCGCTATGCCATAAAATCATTCGTTTTTTGTTTGCTGAGTAGTTTCGTAACGTTTAAACACGCTAAGAATTAAGGAGACCCACTTTTGGTCTCCCTAAATTTTTGGTCTCCCTAATACTGGTTTTTTAGCAAAAATGGTCCCCGTATTGCTGAAGGTACACTTCTATATATATATATATATATATATATATATATATATATATATATATATATATATATATATATATATATATATATATATATATATATCTGTGTGTGTGTGTGTGTGTGTGTGTGTGTGTGTGTAAGGCGCGTTGAAACAGGATTTTATTCGTCGTAAATACAGACGAGATATTTTTTTCCGTTTCGTAGGCGGACGTTGAAATAGAATTCCATTTCTCGATGGCGAACAAAATTTGGACGCTATCACCTTGGACCCTTATTCTGTTTGAATGATCCTTCCTTTTAGCTATATGAGATATTCCAATTATTGTGCTTTAACACCATTTTGTGTAGATGTTTATACTCTTAAGTCTAATTTTTCTAACATCATATATCGGTATCTCTTACAAACAAAAGTATCTCCTGCTTCCATGGGCCTCCATTGGATACGAAATACTCACGAATTTTCTATCCACTGTAAATGATTATATTTTACAGACAAACGCCTTGCTGGCAATATCTTGAATTTATTCGTACCCAATCGATCAATCGGTATTGTTGTACTTATTCGAAGTATACAAATAACACAAACAAAATAGCAAAATATATATTCTTTTTGTTCTGTGATCTTGTTGACATTTTATAAATTAATTTAAAAACCTTTGAATTGAACTCTAACAACAGTAATGACAACGAGGAGTTAAAAGATAACGAGTCTTACAAAATATATTGCCAGTCACATTCCTTAAGCTAAAGGTCACTCCACAAAACTCTTCCAAGACCATCTGTAAGCCGTTAAGGAAGTGTCTTTAGCGGCGTAAGGCGTTTCCCTTGAACGAGCATGTTGCACTTCGTAAGCGTATAGTTTACGTCATTACGTTTGCGGTACAGAAAAAGAATGGGCCAATCACATTAGTTAAGCCAGAAGTCAAAAGTCAGGAGGCAAAAGTCATAACGTATAAGCTCTCAAAGACCATTTTTACGTTTTAACGTTTTCTTTAAGGATGTAAAGAAAATGCATTGGGATGAGTGTTTTCAATAGAGTATAGGTTACGTCATCAGGCTTTCGTACGAACCCGTTATTTTTAACTAGTGTCTCTCAATCTCTTCCATTCAATGCGATGCAGGCAGGAACCGTGCTTATTGTGTGATACATTTATAATATAGAAAATATCAATGAGTGATTTGTACCTGACAAGTCACTCGTCACTCCTTGAGAATTTTTCCTTAAGGTCTTTAGGCGTTTTCGTATAAACAAAAGAAACACAAACTTATTTTTAAAAAAAAACGACCTTGCGCTATGACTTTTGGCTTCAACAATGTAAATAGACATTAAGCCTTTAAAAAGTGTTTATTATAAATGATCACGTGCGAATACTTTATTGTACTTTATTGAACAGTAAACCATCAACATTGTTAAATCAAGATGTGTGCCACACAGGATGATCTCTATTTTGTTAATTAATAGAAAACATATTGTTTTTAAGTTTTTAAGGTAACATCTGAGCGATATGATCCTGGTTGCTGTTCTTTAATGCCTCTCGTAAAGCAGCAAGATCCCTGTACGAGCCCGTCATAACACTATTAAGTATGTAATCAGCCCTTTCCGACTCCATTTTCAAGCTATCTAGTTCTTGTTTTTGCATTTTTTGTGGTTTTTTTTGTTTTTGTTTGTTTGTTTGTTTGTTTTTGCTTCTCTTCCAAAGTAAAATAAGTAAAATGCAATTGTTCAAATCACATCAGTATTGCTCACATCTTTATTTACTTCTCAAATGTAAAAGTACATGCTTTGAACTCTCGATTACAGACTTTGTAGTAGACCACAAATTGCAATTAAATTGGTAATCCCGTACCCTTTGCAATGTACTCTCAATGAACTTGTAATTAAATAACAAATTGCAATTTAACTATTAATACAATAATATGAATTGGCAATCCAGAACCCTTTGCAAGATTTGAACTCTCGATTGCAGAACTTGTAATTAAATAACAGATTACAATTCAGTCAGTAATCCAATACCCCGTACAGGCTTTCAATTCTTGATTACACAACTTGTAAGAACAGAACAAATTGCAATTAAAACGGTAGCCCAACACCTGTTATCTTTCGATTACAGGACTTGTAATTACAAAACGAAGTAAGAAATTAAATCTACTAATTTAACGCCAGTCTCTAAAGTTCCTGCCATTCCTGCTAATAACACTTAAATTACAGCGTGAGGTTGCAGGCAATACCTCTAAGAAAATCCAAAATGTGGCGGTTCTGGAAGTCAGCCACAATGGTAGCGATGCGCTCGGTATTCTCGCGATAAACTCGTCTTGCTGGTGCTGGCTCTTGTCTTTCAATCTGCTGAGCGATAAGGACATTGGTCAAGGCTTGAATAATCCAAAGGAACCCCTGAGTCAATAAGATTTACTGGACTCCAAATGCAATTAATGTAATGGCGCAAGTTCGAACTGATTTATTTCTTAAATTAAAAAAATCATTTGGGTGTATTTTGTCTCGGTGGTTTTTGTCCTAGGGTGGGTTTTGACCCGGTGGTTTCTGTCCGGTGGCTTTTGTCCCAGGGGCTTTTGTCCCGGGGGCTTCTGTCCTGTTACCGCCTTCTATGTCAGATAGGTTCAGTGGTGCGTTTATTCTGACCTAGTTACGTTGTGACCATGGTACATTGTGACCTAGGTACCTTTTATTCCACATAAATTCTACCCCTTTACGTTCTGACAACAAGTGCTTTCTGTCCTAAGTAAGCTGTGACCCAGGTATTTTCTGTTCTAAATAAGCATATATCACAACCTGAAGTTGTGCCTTTTTTACATCAGTAGGTCGTGGTGTACCGCAATTAGTTAAAACAAACGAAATTAAAGTTCCGACTTCCTGCAGCTTAATGCATTTCGTTTATTAATAACCCACAAACAAAGTGTAGACGTTTGTACTCTTAAGTGTAACTTTTCGAACATCATATATCGTTATCTCTTACAAACAAAAGCTTCTGTCTTGCCGTATTTATTCGAAGTATACAAATAACACAAACAAAATACGAAATATATATTCTTTTTGTCATGTGATCTTGTTGACATTTTATAATTGAATTTAAAAATCTTCGAATTAAACTCCAACAACAATAATGCCAACGAGGAGTAACATTTTTCTGACATACGATATAAAGATAACGAGTTTTTACTAAAAGATACTGCCAGTCACATTCCTTAAGCTAAAGGTCACCAAGCAAAACTATTAAAGACAAATTTTACGCCATTAAGGAAGTGTCTTTAGCGGCGTAAGGTGTTTTCCTTGAGGATATAAAGCCTTAGAACGAGCATGTTGTACTTCGTAAGCGTGTCGCTTACGTCAATTACGTTTGCCGTACACAAAAACAATGGGCCAATCACATTGGTTAAGCCAAAAGTCAAAAGTTATGAGGCAAAAGTCATTACGTATAAACTCTCAAAGACCATTTTTACGTTTTAACGTTTTCCTTAAGGATATAAAGAAAATGCATTGGGATCAGTGTTTTCAATAGAGTATAACTTACGTCATCATGTTTGCGTACGAACCCGTTATTTTTAACTTGTGTCTCTCAGTCTCTTCCATTCAATGCGATCCAGGCAGGAACCCTGCTTATCCCTGAAACATTGCAACATCACAGCTTCCTGTTAAATGATTTAATATCAAAGCAAACAAATTAAACAAATAAATGTCACCGCGAGACAGTAATTTAGCTCAGTATTGTAAAACTTACGAAACTAAAACAAAGTGATAGAACTTTTAAAATATTTTGAGTTATAAGATGATTTTAACATTTTAACATTTAACCGTGTTTGAATGTTATGGACTACTCAGTGGTATTCGTAATGACGTCTTCTTAAAAATTACCTTTTTCAGTATTAAAATGATGCCAAAAACTTGTAGCAAAACAGCAGGTTCGATTGACTCATTTAAAAATAAAGATATTTACACACATAATTGAAGCAAATAGAAATTCACTAGCATACAGTTTTTTTTTTTGATAAAGGATTGGATAACGTAATGCCAGAAATCTCCAGCTATATATTGTTTATACGTGATTTTACATGGCTATGCTTCATTATTTTCTTGCCCAGGAATTGCAAATTATTCCCACTTGCAAACATAGTTTGAAAATGTATATGCTTTGCTAAGAATTCTGGCTGTTTATTCCTTCCTTTTTTTGTTTTATGTTTTTTTTTGTTTTTTTCCGTCACGGAGGTTTCCAGAAAAATCCTCCTACGCTATTTGACGTAGGACGATGAAATGTGGTACAAAGATAGAGGGTGATGCGGTGTCGTGAAATCTGAAATTTTTTTTTACCTTGGCCTTCAAGGTCAAGGTCAAATTGGGGTTTAAGTTTTCTTACCTCAAAGTGGTTTCCAGAAAACTCCTCCTACGCTATTTGTAGTAAAAACCCGGCGTATGGCAGAGACATAGAGGGTCATAGATTGTCGCGAAATCCGCAAAAATTTTTTACCTTGGCCTTCAAGGTCAAAGTCATATTGAGGTCAAAATATTTTTTCAAAAATCTATTCCATCAAGAAAAATTGCTGAAAATAGCGCTCAAATCCTCCTTTCAACACGTGTACGGTGTCAGTAGGCACTGACATCGTGGATGAAATCTCGACATTCAGTGTCAAGGTCAAGGTCATGTTACCTCTGAATATTGAAATCCGTTAGAGCAAAATTGTCCATTATCTCGAAAACGGTTAGAGATAGAGCGATTTTAAGCTTATTTTCGATCCTTTGGGCCTAAAAAACGTAATATAAGATATAAGGGGTGACCTTGACCTCTTCCGTCATGGTCAAGATCAAAAGAAGAAGTTGACCATTATCTCGAAAACGGTTAGAGATACAGCGATTTTGAGCTTATTTTCTATCCTTTGGGCCTAAAAGACGTTATATAAGAGGTACCTCGGTGACCTTGACCTCTTCCGTCATAATCAAGGTAAAAAACCAGAAGTTGACCATTATCTCGAAAACGGTTACAGATAGAGCGATTTTGAGCTTATTTTCGACCCTTTGGGCCTAAGAGACGTTACATAAGATGCACATGGGTGACCTTGACCTCCTCAGTCATGGTAAACGTCAAAAACCGGAAGTTGACCATTATCTCGAAAACGGTTACAGGCTTAGGCGTTTTTTTTCTCTAGCAAGGTTTAGATCTTTCAAGAATGTCGACGTATCTAAGAGAAATTAAACAAAACCTGCTAGAAAAATTTTTAAAAGGCCCCTTGAGGACAGAAATTTATTTAATATATGTTTTACCCAAGCATTATTTAATGTATATTTCACAACGTATTTGATATTTCGCTTTTGTGAAATATCTTCTCCGTCTGTGAAGATGAAATTAAGATAACAATAATCAATTATTCCTCGTTAGGTAATTCAGAAGGCAAAACCTTATCATTTAAAATGTTGTGCTGTGAAGAAGCACTTTTTAACCTTGGCCTTTATGCACAGATCAAGGTCACCAAAAGGCAATTGAATGAATGCTTCTTCCAAATCGGCATGCGAATGAAAAGTTTTGCCGCAAAAAAATTAAATCAACCGTTTGATTTAGGTCAACTGGTGCAACTTCAGTTCAATATCATAAAAGTTTATCAACGCTCAGCTTTAACGAAAGGACTATTGTCTTTGCAATTTCATCATAATCGACCAAGGCTGTCCAAAATCATTGTGCCGCACAGTAAAGATCACCCACGGACAGACAGACGTACGAACGGGCTGACATGCCGACAAAGTCAATGTACCACCTATAGACATAGACCTGTGAACGGGCTGACATTCCAGCAAAGTTAATATGTGGGGGAGGTATATGTCGTCAAAATAAAATATGCACATTTAGTGCACATAGATTGGAAAATCATATGTAGCCAAAGAGTGAGAAGGAATTAAGGAATGGTGCATTTCAGCAATTAACGAGTTATAATAAGAATGTATTTTTCTATGCAGCGTTTTAGCAAGTAACGAGATAAAACGGGAATGACTTTTTCTATAGTGCGTTTCAGCAAATATCGAGTTATAACAAAAATGTCTGTCTCTGGTGCATTTCAGCAATTAACAAGATATACCCAGAATTTCTTTTTTCTCTTTTGCGCTTCAGCAATTAACAAGATAGAACAAGAATGTTTTTTTCTATGGTACCTTTCAGCAATTAACGGGTTATAACATGACTGTTTTATGGTGTGTTTCAGCAATTAACGAGTTTTAACAAAAAAAATTCTTCTTCTATTGTCTGTTTGAGCAATTAACGAGCTATAACAAGAATGTCTTTTTCTATGGTGCATTTCACCAATTAGCGAATCATAAAAAATGTCTTTCTCTGGTTGGTTAATTTATTTCAGCAAAATGAGGTAACTGCAGAATACATGTGACCTGATCAATATTATTTATTTATAACTTCGTACCATCAAGTTTGTCTGAACTACTTTTACTTACCGGACACTGGTTGTGATGCACCTGCCATAATTTACACCTTGTCAGTGAGTTAAATACTGAAATTTAATATTAACATAAGTTAAATGTTTTTATTATTATTATTATAAGTAGTAGTAGTAGTAGTAGTAGTAGTAGTAGTAGTAGTAGTAGAAGTAGTAGCATCAGTATTAGTACTAGTATTAGTACTACTACTGATGCTACTACTAGTAGTAGTACTAGTATTAGAATGATAATTATTATGGTAATTGTTGTTGTTGCCCCCATCGACACCGTTCCCTTTGTTGTTACCTCTAGTAAACCCAGGGGTATCTCCGCAATAAACGCATTCCTTGGGACTGCAATGGCTGGAATTGGAAGGCGTTCGCGCACGGCCTGCACACACGCCAGCCACGGTAAGATCTAAAATATTCTGTAGTGGAGTACCTTTACTAGTTTGCATCACGAACTTTGAAATCTCTCTGCATACGCTTGATTGCATCCAGGATACCCGTTCTAGTATGAACACTGCTATGATTCGGGCCCTGCTCCCGAGGACCTAGGCCTCCAACCTGAAACCGGCCCTAGTGTCTTCCATTGGGCGACCCACCGTTGTGTTGGAAAAATTCTCAATCGTTCGAAAGATGTCTCTCAGGGGCACAGAACAGGGCGTCGGACCCTCGTCACTTAATCTGCTAGAGGATCACTATCCGTTAGACCAGCCTTACTGGACGGGTTAGTCGATAAACGACTCCCTGTCCTGGGTGTTCGAACCCAGTGGCCCGATTCTGGGTACTTGAAAGTCAAAGTAACCAGTTAAGCGCACCTACGTTGAGATTTGCTCCTACGCGCTCCGAATCGTTGGTATGTTTGCTTCGCTGTTCGTAATTTTGATGTGCTGGGGATTCGAGGCGGCGCTTTAGATTGCGATCCGACGGCAAGAAGCCGCCTGAAAACTCGAAAAACGATAAGGAAGGGATCTGCTGTTTTAACTGGTTTTGCTATGGGTGACATAACTCTCTCCTATGCTGACCTTCGACAGAACTTTCCATTTCGGGTGAAAGCGGGTCCGGGGCCAACCTCTGAGTGAAGGGATATGGAAACGTTGTTGCCATTCTGCCCGCTGTTGTAAAAAAAGTCGACGCTTATAATGCTTACTTGTATATTTTATGTCTAGCCGGTCTGTCTCTTCCGGTCTGACATGCTGTGACCAATGGATGGGGTTTCTTTCACTGCTACGCGACCAAATGAAAGTGTTGCTTGATCCACGTTACCAGTCGCTTTCGGGAGAGATGCGAGAGTCGTACCACCGGCTAAGTCTTTAAGAGACAATATCAAGCAGAATACTCCTACTGAGTACACAATCTAATGCTTTATTTTAGGAGACATCTGATTTACACTGTCGTCCGAGTCCTCGGACGCCCTTCATATTACACCGTCTTCGTCCCCAACATGCTACAGTGTTGCTCCCACCGAGTGACAAAGCGCTGCCCCCAAGTGGACCCACTTTGGTCTTTTTTGCTCCTAGATTCCTGCTACAGATAACTAAATGTTCGACCCCACACTGAGTAATGCATTGGCCGTTAGCGCCGCGGGTATGCACCGCTGAAGCCGAAGTTGAAGAAGACGTATCACGTTACCTCATTTACGCAGAAAGATAAAGTTTGACACAGTACTATAATCTATCCCTGCCAGTGGTGAGTGCCTTGGAGAATAACTGTAAAATTCAAGGTAAGTCTGTCATCGAACCACCCGAAACTGAAAATCACCACCATTCACATCTTTCCATCTACATCCATAGAAAACATATCGGCAGAATCCAGAACCCGTAAAAAGAAGTGAACAGAAATGAGTAAGTTTCCCCGAGCAACGCACTGTGAAAATGTTGAAACGGCTGTATTTACTCGATCGCACAAAGCAGTAACATTACGAGGTAAAAGAAATGTCTACAGGCAATTTATGCTAACTACGAAACAACATGGTTACGCAACATACAAATTGTCAGCCCTTGAGCCTTCGCTTGATTTTAATAAAATCGCCGGACATATCTAAGACACATCCACCCGATCATGATGCTTTTGGGGCCCCTTCAACATCCATTTGCTCTTCAAAGTGCTGCTTTGGACGCCTAATGAGTAGAAAAACGGTGGAGGACACTAAAAGTGGTCTTCTTGTTTAGGCGTTAACATGTAAAGTGAGGATTTGATGCTTTGTGTGTGAGCACAGGTGCACCCATGGTTTGGGGGTAACTATGATTTTCCTTTCAGTGAACGTAATTCCACCAGTTCTTTATACCTCCCTGATATATATTCACCTTCATGGGATAAACGTCCGATTTTTTAATATTTTTTTCTTGTTATGTGGTAATTTTTAATGACAGGAAAGTATTAGTGTAAAAATGCTATACTGTCACAATACAGAATATTATCACAATACAGTACATTGTCAAAATACAGTTTTCTGTCACAATACAGTATATTGCCGCAATACAATATAATGCCACAATATAGTATATTATCAACATACAGTGCATTGTTACAATGCAATATACTTTCAGAATACAATATATTGTCACAATGCAGTATATTATATTATAGAAAAAAATACACTATATTGTCACAATACAGTATACTGTCACAAAACAGTATATTGTCGCAATACAGAATAATGTCACAATAGAGTATGCTGTCACAATACAGTACATTGTCATAATACAGTATACTGTCACAATACAGTGTATTGTCACAATACATTATACTTTCACAATACAAAATATCGTCGCAATACAGTATACACTCATAATACAGTATACTGTCACAATACAGTATATTGCCAAAATACAGTATATTGTCAAAATGCACTTTATTGTCACAATACGGTATAAGTAGGGGAAAAGTGGGGCTCCGAAAACAGGAAGTGACGTCATAATGACGTCAGGAGGTGTTTTCGGAGCCCCATGGGGATTCTCGAAAACAGTGACGTCATTGTTTTAGAATCCCCATGAGTGTTCTGGAATAGGTAATCGATAGAGCGCGCGCCCGTTCAATGACGTCATGATGACGTCATTATGACGTCATCTTGATAGCGTAATAATGACGTCATCATGACGTTATAATGACGTCATAATGACGTTATGACCTCATTTTAAGACAGTCCTAAGCAGCATAACCCTAAGTCACCTGTCAATCATCATGACGTCATTAGTCACGTGACCTGTCAATCATGTGTCATGTGACCCTAACTGTATATGAGGAATATTTTCCCGATCATTAACCTTCCGGCCCGAATGGCTCAGTCGGTAGAGCATAGGACCCGTAAGCGAAAGCATGATCTGAAGGTCGGTGGTTCGAACCCGCCCTCCGACATCACTTTCAGTCTATCATATTATTGGAGTCCTCAATCTTAGAACACCCCCCGGGTCCTCAATCTTAGGACACCCCCTGGTCCTCAATCTTAGGACACCCCCTGGTCCTCAATCTTAGGACACCCCCGGGGGTCCTACATGTGAGGTCTTCCATCATCTGTCCATTATACCAGCTCTGGCTGCCGTTGGATACACATGGAAAAAAAGTGAAAACATTGCTCTTACCTGTAGTACTGTTGAAGAACAAGTGAAGTATTGAATGGAATACACATAGGAGACGAAATGAAACATTGACTATTCTTTGGAAAAAGGAAGTGAAAGATTGGTTATTCTTTGGAAAGGATTGAAAGATTGGAGACATGGAGACGAATTAGCCAAAGATTTGTGGTATGTGACCTTTTTTGTGACACTATGTAACATTATGTAACAATTTGTAACATTGTGTAGCATTATGTAACACTATGTAACATAATGTAACACTATGTAACACTATGTAGCATATTGTAACACTATGTAACACTATGTAACACTATGTAACATAATGTAACACTATGTCACATCTTGTGACACTATGTGACTATGTAACATCATATGGCTATATGACTATGTAATTGCTATGTGAACATAATTAGTCAAACGTATGTATGTCATTGTCAGATGGTTCAACAGACAAGCCGTAATAGCTCACTTGGTAGAACGAACGGCTAGCAAACTGAGAGTCGCGGGATCGATCCCCCATCGGGGGCAAACTTTTTTTTGGTTTTTATTCACTTTTATGACTCTGTGACATTATGTAGCATCGTGTGACTGTGACATGATGTGACTTTATGTGATCTGTGACATTATGTGACTCTGTGACTTTTTTTAACATAATAGCTATATTTCTATGTCTATTTTCACTATTATTATTATGATAATATATTAATTAGTCATATTTCAATGGTTTCATTACAATAACCACACACACACAGTATAAGTAAAAGGGAAAACCGATTGATAAATTTTCAGAGTGCACTCTTTCAGAGCGTGGGGGAAAACCGATCGATACATTTTCACTACAAAGTCAAACTACAAAGTATAAAAGGCAGCCGCCCTCAGACGTAACACACATTCTGTATCAAAATGTTCAACATGTTGTTGTTCAACAAGTTGTTGTATATAAAGCTATGTTTAAAAACTTTCTCATCATTTGAATAGTGTAAGTTGAACCGAAAGGATGTATAAATGCAACATTTGTTCGAAATCTTACAACTGGCCACAAAGTCTTAAAAGACACTTAAAGGTTGCTCACACGTCAGAAGTGGATGAAGAAGCGGATATAGAAAACCCTGTAAAACTACCTTCCACGGAAACTTTAGATGAGTCTTCTATGGAAAGTCAAAGCGTCAACATAGCTGAAAAGAATGCAGATGCTTGTACAGAATGTGGTGCATTATACAACGGCGAAGAAGCTTTGCTCAAACATATGGAGCAGTGTGGTGAGGATGCTGATGACAGGAGTTCTGAAAGTGAGTCAGAAACAGACTCTAAAAGTGAGTCAGAAATAGACTCTGTTTGGCATGATATGGTTCAAGACGTCTACGATGACTATGATAACATATTTCAAGAAAAGGTTTCAGAATATGAAGAAC
Source organism: Protula sp. h YS-2021 (assembly GCA_949752745.1). NCBI lineage: Eukaryota > Metazoa > Annelida > Polychaeta > Sabellida > Serpulidae > Protula > Protula sp. h YS-2021. The sequence goes on along the minus strand of OX457027.1, from coordinate 97,162,456 downwards.
AAGGACTTGAAGATGCGCGTGAAATAGCAAGTTATGACCTTCGACCCATTTATAAGCATGGACTAAAACAACGGTTTATGAGACTGTTCAACTACACCCAACGTCTACAACAAAGCCAACATTATCAAAAGATTTTAGAGGACTTTATTTACTTTGTTGATGAAAAACATTATAAGTATTCAAAGGCATTAAAGGCGGCTATAAGGAAAAACAATGCATTCAGGTTCCTGACACGGTTTTAATTGACCCGTAAACTCTATAACATATATTATGTATTATAATTAATTTTGTATTATTATGTATTATATTCAAGAATTTTATTATTATGTATTATATTCAAGTATTGCTTTATTAAGTATTATATATGTATATATATGTATTATTATATAAGTATTGTATGAGAAAAATACAAAGTTGAAAAGCATCATATGTGTTTTTATTGAATATTGTAAATATGTACAATTATGATAAAACCAAAACTATTTCAAATACATATTATATTAATACATCTGCAGATTCACAAGAACTTAACTTAAAATTTTATAACAACTGACTTCACATGAACATAGATCATGTTAATTTCATAGTCTACATATGAAGACAATTTTATTTGAACTACATATCAAATGTACATGTCCATATGAGTCAAAGCTAAGTTTCAAGTTCTTGTCAAGCTTTGAAACCTTCGCTCCAATCTTCTGCACTGAGGGTGATGAAATCATAGCATCCACTAAGCTCGTCATGCTGTTAAAACTGTATACAGTCATCTCACTGTCTACTCAATCATCTTCTGACAGTCACTGCATTTATACCGATCCATTTTCTGAAGCATGAGATCCACTGACGTCATTTGCTTCTTCAACATGTGCCAATCGTTCAATGACAACAAAATTCCCTTCTTGTTAGGATGTAACCTCCCAGATGTATGATCCGTAATATATTCACGAATGTTAACCATCAGTTTCTGTTGATATTTCGCTAATTTAATATATATTTCTCCATTAATAGGTATCATAACCGGTAAATCGTCTACATTCATTTTCTTCATGGTGGTAGCAGCTTTATGCTCTGGTTCTAGCTTCATTTTAGGATCTCTCTTAATTTTTCGCTTTTTACATGGCGGCGTCATAGCTGGTAACTCATCTCTTTTTATCTTTCTAAGATGTGGTCGCTTTTGACGCTGCTGACGTGACTTCGCCTTAGACTTTACCATGGGCATTGCCTTAGACTTTGCTGTAGGTATTGTCTCAGGCTTTACTATAAAATTTTCTGCAGGCATTGTCTGAGACTTTTCTACAGGCATTGTCATAGATGGTAGTTGTTGTTCGCTCACTGCAGATATGTTCACTCTTCAGTATCTTGATACAGAATGTGTGTTACGTCTGAGGGTGGCTGCCTTTTATACTTTGTAGTTGTCTTAATATGCTTAGAAATAGCTTTACCACATGTAACTTTATGGCTAATTGTAAGATTTCGAACAAATGTTGCATTTATACATCCTTTCGGTTCAACCTACACTATTCAAATGATGAGAAAGTCTTTAAACATAGCTTTATATACAACAACTTGTTGAACAACAACATGTTGAACAACATGTTGAACAACATGTTGAACAACATGTTGAACATGTTTAACAATTTGTTGAACAATACCACGACGTAATATCTTCCAAATAATTATTCGAACACGTGTTTTGAATAGGCTTGCCATTCGAACACGTCTTTTAAATGGGCTTGCCATTCGAACACATGTTTGAATGGGCACAGTTTTCCTACATAACAATCCACATTTTCACTTCACATTTTCCAACAATCAACCAAGTGGTACAATCGTCTGAAACGTGTAAAAAACAAAATTTGTTAAAGTTGGTTTAGAACCCTGATTTTTACACTACTACACCATGGTAAAATGTTTAAACTTATTTTATACATCACATTCTGTCAAAAAAAACAAAATATGTTAAAGTTGGTCTAAAACCACCATTTTCCTACTACTATGACTTTAAAACATTCAAATAAGTAGCATGCTAAAATGTTCAAACTTATTTTATATATCATATGGTGTTAAAAACTAAATTTGTTAAAATTGGTCTAGAACCACAATTTTTCCACTAATATAACTTTAGAACATTCAAATAAGTAGCTTGGTAATATGATAAAACCTATTTTATACATCATATGCTATCAAAAACTAAATTTGTTAAAGTTGATCTAAAACCACCATTTTTCCACTACCATAACTTTAGAACATTCAAATAAGTAGCTTAGTAAAATGCTAAAACTTATTTTATATATCATATGTTTTCCAAAAACTACATTTGTTAAATGTGCTTTAGAAGTGTCATTTTCCAACTACTATAACATAAAACATAACATTAGACTTAATGTAGGGAAAATAACTTTCCTTCTCAAATTTATTGATCGTTCCCACACTCTGAACGAGTGCACTCTGAAAATTTATCGATCGGTTTTCCCTCACGCTCTGAACGAGTGCACTCTGAAAATTTATCGATCGGTTTTCCCCCACACTCTGCACGAGTGCACTCTGAAATTTATCAATTGGTTTTCCCCCACACTCTGAGACCTTTCATGTACTTATACTGTGTATGTGTGGTTATTGTTATGAAACCATTGAAATATGACTAATTAAAATATTATCATAATAATAATAGTGAAAATAGACATAGAAATATAGCTATTATGTTAAAAGAAAAAAAGTCACAGAGTCACATAATGTCACAGATCACATAAAGTCACATAAAAACCAAAAAAAAAAAGTTTGCCCCCAATGGGGGATCGATCCCGGGACTCTCAGTTTGCTAGCCTTTCGTTCTACCAAGTGAGCTATTACGGCTTGTCTGTTAAACGATCTGACAATGACATACATACGTTTGACTAATTATGTTCACATAGAAATTACATAGTCATATAGCCATATGATGTTACATAGTCACAGTGTCACATGATGTGACATAGTGTTACATTATGTTACATAGTGTTACATTATGTTACATAGTGCTACATAGTGCTACATTATGTTACATAGTGTTACATAATGTTAGACAATGTTACAAAATGTTACATAATGTTACATAGTGTTGCAACAACAAAAAAGGTCACTTACCACAACTCTTTGGCTAATTCGTCTCCATGTCTCCAATCTTTCACTTCCTTTCCAAAGAATAACCAATCTTTCACTTCCTTTTTTCAAAGAATAGTCAATGTTTCACTTCGACTCCTATGTGTTTTCCAGTCAGTACTTCACTTGTTCTTCAACAGTACTACAGGTAAGAGCAACTGTTTTCACTTTTTTCTATGTGTATCCAACGGCAGCCAGAGCGTGAATGATGTATATGTGCACACACAATGTGCTCTTATAGGAGTGTTGAATCACATCCTGGGGGGTCCCCACATAGAGGACCGGGAGGGTCCCCATGGAATGATAGACAGATGATGGAAGACCTCACATGGAGGACCCCGGGGGGGTGTCCTAAGATTAAGGACCCGGGGGGTGTCCTAAGATTGAGAACCGAGGGGCGTCCTATGATAGAGGACCAGGGGGTGTCCTAAGATTGAGGACCCGGGGGGTTGTTCTAAGATTGAGGACCCGGGGGTGTCCTAAGATTGAGGACTCCAATAATATGATAGACTGAAAGTGATGCCGGAGGGCGGGTTCGAACCACCGACCTTCAGATCATGCTTTCGCTTACGGGTCCTATGCTCTACCGACTGAGCCATTCGGGCCGGAAGGTTAATGATCGGGAAAATATTCCTCATATACAGTTAGGGTCACATGACACATGATTCACAGGTCACGTGACACATGATTGACAGGTGACTAATGACGTCATGATGATTGACAGGTGACTTAGGGTTATGCTGCTTAGGACTGTCTTAAAATGAGGTCATAACGTCATTATGACGTCCTTATAACGTCATGACGACGTCATTATTACGTTATCATGATGACGTCATAATGACGTCATCATGACGTCATTGAACGGGCGCGCGCTCTATCGATTACCTATTCCAGAACACTCATGGGGATTCTAAAACAATGACGTCACTGTTTTCGAAACCCCACGGGGCTCCGAAAACAACTCCTGACGTCATTATGACAACCATATGACAACCATATGACAACCATATGACAACCATGTGACGTCAATATGACGTCAATATGACGCACTGTTTTCGAGAAACCCCATGGGGCTCCGAAAACACCTCCTGACGTCATTATGACGTCACTTCCTGTTTTAGGTGCCACACATATCCATGTCTTATGCCATACACGGATTTCCTCGTTTCTCCAAGCTTTTAACTGAAAATACCGTAGGGACTCGTCGTACAAAAATAATCAGAACCGTGACAACCTCGCAAAAAAGATCGTGCTTTTATCTGGCTTTAGTCCAGTAATCTTATATTGTCAACTTCACAAATAAGACATCCTACAACAGCCTGTTGTCAAGCGCCGTGGGTGGTCTCCTAGGTAAGGAACTGCTGTACAAACAAAGCATTGCTTTCGTTTTCAAAGGTGTCTAGAGGTAACATAAAATGCCAGGAAATACGGTCTGATTCAACTAAAGCTTCATTCCAGGCGAAATGTACAGCACGGTCCCGTCGTAGAAAAAAGAAAACCAAGACTGAAAGTTTTAACCTCCCCCCCCCCCCCCACCCCCGATGGGCACTCACGTACCACCCCCCTTGCCATGTGTGTTCGTTTTTTTTTAACTACCCTGAACACAAAGTGTTATTTTTTGAAATAATTCCCATTTCTTAAACCATACGTTGAACACAATTTAAATTAAATTAAATGTGGAGCACTTAATGGAGGTAATATCTTTTTAAAACAAAACTGACACTCCATGCAAACCACGACACCCCACCCCCTTCCGCCTCCCGCCCTCCCCCACCACATAATGTGTGGTAGTCATCACGCAAGAATAAACCGATTTTAAAGCCGGAACGTTGATCAGTCGAGAACATTTGTAAATCAAGCGCATGCTCCATTGATCGGAAGCACAAAAATTTATTATTATTTTATTATTATATCAACATGTCAAGGGCTTTTAAGCTATTGGTTCCCCCAAGCAAATGTGTCTATAGAATAAGCCAATTCACACGTTTGAGTCTTTCCGGTGGAGGTGTTGTTTCCACTGTTGTTTCAATATGCACACTTTCAAATTTATAAAGCTATCATATGATCTTTTAAAAACTATTTACATATTTATTTAGGTCCCTTTAATAACCAACATCTGAATATGCTTCTGGCAAAATGGGATTTTGTTCATTTTTGCCTTTTTTCTATCATTTGTTTGCATCCTTATCCCAACTGAATTCAACCGAAATGCAAAAACATTTCGGCAAAAGTCAAAGTGCGAATTAGCTTATAAAGACCTCTGCTGGACAAGTTCAAAATTACTTTTAAGAAAGTACCGAGTACTGAAGGAAGTGGGGGATAGAAGTACAGATATTGCATGTGTATGTCAGGAATATGTAAACATGTGTGTATTCTTAAGGACTTTTAGGGCAAAATTATAGTATCCGCCAACAGAATTTTTTCTCGAACTGCTGTTCCCTTGAAAAATGTAACCGGAACCCATTATGCTCTTTTGTACCCGATTTCACTTAAATTTTCTGAAACTTAAGAATCTGAAACGTGATATTTAGTCCCACCAGAGTCGTTGTTATAAAATAGATGACCTCTGGAAGGATCTATTTGCTATGCAGAAGTGCAAAGCAGATAGCTGTTTTAAAAAGTAGTTCCTCTTTTATTAGTACTATTTTAGCGGAATCCTACATCTAAAAATTACCTTGTGCTTTGCCGATGTACTATGACAAATATACACACGTGGGATTGAATTTTACGGGTCCTTCATAGTAGTGAATAAGTTTTCATAAAATTAGAGTTTTGTTATGATTTTTTTTGGTAATGTTTTTCTCGTGGAGTGTGAACTGAATTATATTCTTGCTTACTCACATCTTCCGGAATACAAAATTATACCCACCTCGGGCAACCATCAATGGGTCACGAGCTGGTGAGCAACCATCACTGGGTCACGAGCCGGCCAGCAACCATTGCTTGGCCACGGGCTCGTGGGCACCCATCACTATGTCACGAGTTGGTGGGCAACTATCACTTGATCACGAGCTGGTGGGCAACCATCACTGGGTCACGAGCCGGCCAGCAACCATTACTGGGTCACGGGCTCGTGGGCACCCATCACTATGTCACGAGTTGGTGGGCAACCATCACTATGTCACGAGTTGGTGGGCAACTATCACTATGTCACGAGTTGGTGGGCAACTATCACTTGATCACGAGCTGGTGGGCAACCATCACTGGGTCACGAGCCGGCCAGCAACCATTACTGGGTAACGGGCTCGTGGGCACCCATCACTATGTCACGAGTTGGTGGGCAACCATCACTATGTCACGAGTTGGTGGGCAACTATCACTTGATCACGAGCTGGTGGGCAACCATCACTGGGTCACGAGCCGGCCAGCAACCATTACTGGGTCACGGGCTGTCACGGATGTGATCCGGAGTTTTGGACCAGATGAGCAAATGAGTGGCCGGTAGTCAAAGAAACACAGTGAAAAGGCAGATATTTATCAACAAGGATTTTATTTACAATAACCACCAATAAGTATGACAATCCATCCACTTAAACCACCGTTATCACAGGTCTGCCCACAGTACATGCTAGATAAATAAATAAATGCACAAATAAATAAATAAATAAATACTTAAATAAATAAATGAATACCCACAAAATGTCTCACACCCTGCGGCGTACTTGACACTGTTCCACGGCGAAACTCCTACAAATCGCCTGATACGCACAGTACTTTGACCCGAAACTTCACGGTAGCAAGGACGTAGCGCCCAACGCGTACAGTACCGTGAAATGCTGATTCACCAGAGAAGAACGCACACAGCGTCCCAGACACGCACAGTACCTTGACACGCAGGCTCGCGGCACGCTAACTTGTAACGATCACTCCGCTTGGACAGCGACTGTTCAAAACCGATAGCGCACTGCGATATGCGACGCGTTGTTACTGCTTCAATGCAACTGAAGTATCATCACGAACAGCACGGCGGACGGACGTACAGACCAGAAACTACATCAAGACTCCCACAGCATTGCCTCCACGGCTACCAGGAACACACGGCCAGGTGCTACAAATATACATTTACCTCACTTTTACCATTCAAATAGCATTTCAATATTTATGCATTCAAAACAATTACTCTAAGCCAGTTACAACGAATGGGCCATACACAGAAATCCATTCGAAACACCCCACATATCGAAAGCCAAACCAATGTTCTCGGACAACTTCTGATAGATAATGTGTTTACGATGTGCCTTTAAACCCGTGCCAGGTATTCATGTCTCAATACTCACAAAATTACATGTCACAATTGGCATTTCTTCACGCTAAATGGCGTAGCAAAAAAAAACCATTTTACACGAACTGCCTTGACACATCACGAGTTGCCCCATGTTTTGTTTACATTCTATAACCAGACACTAGCTAATTTAATCAACACAGAAGGCAATAAATACCTGATATCTTCTTCACAAGAGTTTATATTTACATCCTTTACATAACTTTACATGTCTCGTGATTCCAACGAATAACCTCCACTGTCATTACAAAACCTTTTATTGATGACTTCCTTGAACCTGATTCGCTAAGGTTGCATTTGTTTGCCGTTGTCAAGAATACCAACTGCGACTCTGCGAGGCTGCCGGTAATGTGGCAGGTTCCCATACATCCCGAATCTCCCGGGAATTTATCAAATTAATAATAATTATAAATTAATACTTTTGTCATATTTGACACACGCCCCTTCTTAAGATTTTTATCTAATAAAATCTCAAAAGCTCCCCTGTAAATCACTTGTAGAATATTCAACACACATGCATTCAACTATTTTGCAATATTCCCAACCACAATTCAACCACATACACTATATTCTACTCAAATAATCTGCGCCTACATTATCGCGACCAGGGATGTCCTGAAACACAATACTGTATGGTTGCAACAAGATCGACCATCTCATGATACGATCATTGGTATGCTTTGCCGAATTCAAAAACACCAACGCCCTATGATCCGTTTGCAAGATAAACGGCTTCCCTATCAGATAGACCTTAAACTTATCCACTGCCCATACGATAGCTATGGCAGTTTAAGTACGGGTTTCTTTGTCAGCATCTGTTTCAACCTATCAAATGCTTCTATTGCATGAACATTCCACTCAAGCTTAAATGGTAACTTGGCGTTTGACAAATCAGTGAGAGGTGCCGCAATGCTGGCAAAATTCGGGCAAAATTGCCTATAGTAGTTAGCCAACCCTAAGAACGACCGAAGCTGAGTTTTATTTTCCGGCAACGGAGCATTTTTAACCTTTTCAACCTTGTCCTCTAAAGTACTAAGTTCACCTTGTCCTACTTTATGACCAACAAAGTCCAACTTCTGATAACCAAAGAAACACTTGGATGGTTTCACTGTCAAACCAGCCTTCAAGACTCTTCCAAAGACACTTTCGAGAACCCGCAACTGCTCTTTCCACAAAACTGTGTAAGTCAGAACATCATCCACAAAGCTATCAACCTGTTCCAAACCATACAGAAGCGTTCTCATCATTTGGTTGTATTCACTACCCGCGTTAACATAGCCAAAAGGCATGAATCTGTATTGATATAAGCCAAACGGAGTACAAAAAGCAGTCTTTTCTTTTGCAGCTTGGGTGAGAGGGATTTGGTAATAACCTTTGGAAAAATCCATTTTCGAAAGATAATTGCACCCATGTAATCTCGCAAATATTTCATTTGAGTTTGGCATTGGTTCTGCATTGAATTTCATAACTCTATTTAACGCTCTAAAATCTGTGCAAATTCGCAAACTATTGTCCTTTTTCCTAACAACAACTATTGATGCACGATAAGGAGAGTTGGATGGTTCTATAACGCCTGATTGTATCATCTCTTCTATTTCCGATTTACACTCGTCAATCATTGCAAAAGGTATTGGGTATTGCTTCGTCCTGATTGGTTTGTCTGTTGTCAAAGTTATATCACAAGTCCACATATTGCATTTCCCTGGTTTTGATGAAAAGATCACTTCATATTTCTTAATTAGTTGTTTTAGTTCTTCTTTTTGTTTTGGGTCTAAGTCTGGATTAATATTTACGTCACGATAGGTTTCTTGGTCCTTTGTCGGGTTTGTCCACATTTGATTGTCATCAAGTGTTGTTTCGCTTTCATCTTCCAGTATTGTACCCACAACACAACCTAAACTTGTCTTTTGACCGCCATCTTCTAGCGAGTAGAATTTCTTCAAAATGTTGATGTGGTAAAGTTTGTCTTTGCCATTAATTTCGATCAGATAGTCATTTAATCCTTTCTTTCCTTTCACTAGATATGGGCCTTTCCATTGCAGTAGCAATTTGTTGTGATCAGTCGGTAACAGTAGCAAAACTTGGTCTCCTATTTCTAACTTCCGAGGTCTAGTCGACTTGTCAAAATGTTTCTTGTATGTTTCTTGTGCACTCTCTAACTCCTTTTGAGCTAATTTGCATGTTTCCTCCAATCGATTCCTAAGATCTATGACATATTCGTATGTCGTTTTCACTTTACCTTCACATGTTTCGTTCGTCCACAACTCACGCAAGATATTCATTGGTCCCCTAACCGTACGTCCGTACAACAACTCAAATGGCGAAAACTTTGTGCTAGCTTGAGGAGCTTCCCGATACGCAAATAACAAGGGTTCTATGTACCTACACCACGTTTTGGGTTTGTCTACACACATGCGTTTGAGCATTTTCTTCAAGTACCATTGTACTTTTCGCACAGACCATTCCCTTGACTATGATAACGAGTTATGAACAGGTTTTGGATCGACAATAACCTTGAAACTTCTGCCATCATTTCAGATGAGAACGATGAACCATTGTCTGAAATTATTTGCTTTGGTACACCTACCCTAGAGAAAATTCCTACTAAAGCTTCTGCTACGCGAATTGTCTCTATGCTTGGTAAAGCTACTGCTTCTGGATACCTCGTTGCATAATCTACACAAGTCAGGATATATCTATTGCCTCTTTCACTAACCGGAAAAATTGGTCCTATTATGTCTATTGCAACCCTTTGAAACGGAACATCTATAAGCGCAGGCTTTTCCAATGGAACACTCCTAACCAATCCTTTCGAGACAGTTTTCTGACAAACTTCACACGATCTACAATAGCGAACTACGTCTGCTCTAATACCAGGCCAAAATAAGTTTTCCGCTACCTTGTTGTAAGTTTTCTCTGCACCTAAATGTCCTGCCAAAACAGAATTATGAGCCAATTCTAAAACACCTTTCCTGAACTTACTGGGTACCAACAGCTGAACGAACACTTTGCCGCGATCTACTTTCGCTGAGGTGAAAATTCTGTACAAGTAACCATTGCGTATTTCAAACCATGTCTCAGTATTGCCTAACTTTCTTCGCTTGTTTGATTTACTATCCTTCCATGCTTTGTCCAACGACTTGTCGCTAAGCTGTTCTGCTTTAAACTCTTCTGGTGGAATACTAAGATTTAAACTACTTTCAAGTACCTTTAAAGGTTTGACCGGCTTAAATGAGTCTTTGACCATTGACCTTGTCTGAGCAAAAGAACAGCATTCACTTTGTTGGAGAACTCCCATCACCACATCACATACTAACGTATCTAAGCATAAAGCTTCTATCTCACCAACAAACCATGGACATTCCAACTGAACCTTAGCTACCCTTGCGTAATCGGATGAACCATTTATCATGAAATACTTTCTTCTTTCACCTGTCCATTGATTGTCTGTCACAAATCGAGAATGAACAAACACTGTTGTACAACCTGTATCCCTCATAACTTGTACTGGGATAGAGTTAAGTTTTCCTGGTTGAATATCTAACCTTTGCATCAACTTTGGATCCATGTCATGACATGCTAGAGATCCTAGTCATTCAACACGCTCAACATTTCCACCACCAGATCTACCACCATTCTCAGAAACAGCTATGTTGCCCAAACCTTGTTTCTTATTTGGACATCTGTCCTTGATGTGTCCTAATTGACCACAGCCAAAACACCTTTTGTTTGAAAAGAACTGTCTACTGTTTGATGCATTACTAGACCCTTGATCCGATCTATTTCTCTCAAAAGACCTGTTTCCTTGAGGTTTATTGTTAAATTTATTTCCTCTGTATTTGCCTTTCTGAAAGGTTTGACTAGAGTTTTGATACGACCGTTTATGAGCCCGTTCGTACAGATCGGCTACATCAACCATGCTTTCCATACTTCCAACCTTATGTTCGCGAATGAATGTAACTAACTCAGGATCTGAGTTTTGCAATGTTCTCTAACGATAAAGTCTTTCAAGCTCTCGAAGCTTTGTTCGACTTCCGCAAGCTCCACCCAACGTTCAAAATAATTTAAACTTCGAGCTGCAAACTGAGAAAAACTCTCATCCTTCCTTTGCCTGACACTGTTAAATTTGGTTTTGAACCCTTCTTCATCTAGTTGGAATCTTTGAAGCAATGCCCCTTTCAACTTCGCATAGTTGTTTACATGCTCATCAGGCAGTCTAGCATAAACTTCTAAAGCCTTCCCTTCAAGTAACGCACCTAAAGAGACACACCACCTATCACGAGACCAACCCCGAGCTGTAGCATAGCGCTCAAACCTGAGAATATAAGAGTCCATGTCATCCTTATCACAATTAAATTTTGGAAGCTTTGGTAAAACTCCATTTGAACTGAATTGCTGCATTGTACCATCAACGTGAGAAACTCTAGCTAGTTCTAATTGCAATTCACGGTCCCTCAGTTGCATATTTAACATGGCTTTCTCATGTTCAAGTTTTTCTCTCTCTAAAGCCAAAGCTTCAAACTCCTTTTCAATCGAACGACGACTTGCCCTATCCTCTCTTTCAACAGCTTGTTGATCCTTTACAAAACGCGCAAGAGCCTCGCCATCTAGATTAGCCTTCCTACCTAGTTCCATTATTTGATCTAGAGTCATTCTCGACTCAACGGCTTTCTGACCGAAGCCTTCGGCATCATCCTTTGGCGTTGCCATACCTAATGTTTCGAATCACTTAAGCACAAGCTTCGCACAGGCTTAAGCAACAGCACACTATCACTAGCTAAAATAACTTAGGGCAACAATTAGCCTACGCTTACTAATAGACTAATCAATAACCACTGCAGTCCCCAAACTAACCTAAGTCACAGACTAACAGAAAACCACCTGGCTAAACCAGGCAAAACCATGTACCTGACTAGCTAAACCAATCAACACATCTGCCAGACTAATCACCAGTTGACCATAGCAAAGTCCCAGACACGTCAATACAACCATACATGTCACAACCGAGCCCTAAGCCAACACCACTAGTTATGAACAGGTCACCGGACTAACCAATGTTTTAGAGAAAGTCACAGACAAGCTCCTGAACTAGAAAAAAAATAGTCTGATAATACCCTAAATCACGAGATGCAATATGCAATTCACCGGCTAGCACACATATACACCTCACATGCCACACTTGCATGTATAAACCTAGCTAGTCTCCCGATAGCACACAAAACAGGATTAAACTATAATCCACACACATTTAGTCAACGATATGCACTGCGCCAATATTTTTTGTTTGAGATATAATCACGCACATCAATTGTTGAACATAACATCCACCACCATATATATACACAAGATATCAGTACCTGGCCGTTATAGACGTGCGGAGCACGTATGTTCCTCTACTCAAAATCTTTTCAATGCACCTGGTTATTAACGCAATAATAACTTAAACTCTCGTATTGATTTCACCTTTAAATCCTAACAATGCTAAGCTAAAGCATCCACTTTTATTTCTGTGGCACCGTTAGCGTGAAACTACCCGCACGCGTACACTTTACCGTGAGATAACCTGCCACTGTTTCACTCCTGCCTCACGGCACACGTCACACCTTTGAAAATACAGATCATTTTAACCATGACGCAACCCTTTTGTGTACATTTTATCGTGACACAGCTCGATTCCGTTTCACTTCCACAACCACACCTCACAGAACCCAAAACCAAAAAAAAAAAATAACGCCGCACTTCAGCGTGTATTTCCACTAATTGTCCACTGAAATGACCAGCTTACACCGTCAATATAACAATAACAAGGGTGGGGACGGGAGGGGGGGGGGTTAAGACTGACCTTCAGGTCAACATTTAATTAAAGTCGATCCACAGGCAGTAACTTCTGAATGCTTTTTTTTTAGAAGGGGGATACGGTCACCTGTTTTTTTTTTTGTTGAAAAGAACCTCTTAAGATCACTTGAATTCTTTTTGTGCAATACTTTCTATTTCAGAAGAGAGGAAACCAGTGGTTTAGAGCCGTCGTTTAACCATCAACCTTACACTAAAGGGATTCACATTTCTCTCAAAAAAAAAAACCATTTACTGTGGATCGTCACTTACAGAGCTATCAAACACAAAAACGCGGCAAATTTGCTGTGGCCGGCAATAAAGGAACTGACTGCAAGGAGGCGCAGCTCATAAAATACCGATTACTTAAAACAACAGACCTTCACTTTGCAATGCCTCTTGGGTATCGGCCCATTGCTTCTCCCAACTCATTTAAATAACTGAATAACTAGTTTACATTAAAAAAAATACAATAGCAAGGGTGGCGGGGGGGGAGGGGGGTTTATACTGACGCTCAAGTCAACATTTAGTTCAATTTGATCAACAGGCAGTACCCTTTTTTTTTTTTAGAAGGGGACACGGTTGCCCGCCTTTATAGTTTATTGCAATAGTAAATTGATCGAAACTCTTCACCCACGGCTAACACACCGAAACTAATGTCCATTTTATCATAAAGAGGGCGACCTACGCTGAACGCATACACAGCTTCTTTCAACCCAAAAACATTTGCTGTGGCAAAGTAAAGGCACTGACTGCAAGGAAGCGCAGTTCCTAAAATACCGTTTACTTAAAACAACAGGCCTTCTCGCACATATTATTGATCACTTCCCAGCATACAGCTTTGTTTACATGGGTTGCTAAATAGGTCACTGTCAACTTTGAGGCCTGCTTTAACCAGTGAACATACACAGCAGCAAAAAAAAACACTCTGGTGACACTCAACTGTTTTCGTGGGTATCGGGGGGGTTGGGGGAAGAAGGGAGGAGGGAAAGAGGAGAGGAAATGAGGGGGAAAGGAGGGGGTGACACGGAGCCACTAGATTAAATCGCTTTCCCCAACAGATATCCAGATATATCTCACAACATATGAGATATCACAGATATATCTCAAAATATATGCCAAAATACTACCACTGCCTGCACCGAAAAAAAATATCTCACTATATTTCCAGACTACGGCTTAAATTTTGCCCATCCTGGCAGGCTCGCCACGATGTCACGGATGTGATCCGGAGTTTTGGACCAGATGAGCAAATGAGTGGCCGGTAGTCAAAGAAACACAGTGAAAAGGCAGATATTTATCAACAAGGATTTTATTTACAATAACCACCAATAAATATGACAATCCATCCACTTAAACCACCGTTATCACAGGTCTGCCCACAGTACATGCTAGATAAATAAATAAATGCACAAATAAATAAATAAATAAATACTTAAATAAATAAATGAATACCCACAAAATGTCTCACACCCTGCGGCGTACTTGACACTGTTCCACGGCGAAACTCCTACAAATCGCCTGATACGCACAGTACTTTGACCCGAAACTTCACGGTAGCAAGGACGTAGCGCCCAACGCGTACAGTACCGTGAAATGCTGATTCACCAGAGAAGAACGCACACAGCGTCCCAGACACGCACAGTACCTTGACACGCAGGCTCGCGGCACGCTAACTTGTAACGATCACTCCGCTTGGACAGCGACTGTTCAAAACCGATAGCGCACTGCGATATGCGACGCGTTGTTACTGCTTCAATGCAACTGAAGTATCATCACGAACAGCACGGCGGACGGACGTACAGACCAGAAACTACATCAAGACTTCCACAGCATTGCCTCCACGGCTACCAGGAACACACGGCCAGGTGCTACAAATATACATTTACCTCACTTTTACCATTCAAATAGCATTTCAATATTTATGCATTCAAAACAATTACTCTAAGCCAGTTACAACGAATGGGCCATACACAGAAATCCATTCGAAACACCCCACATATCGAAAGCCAAACCAATGTTCTCGGACAACTTCTGATAGATAATGTGTTTACGATGTGCCTTTAAACCCGTGCCAGGTATTCATGTCTCAATACTCACAAAATTACATGTCACAATTGGCATTTCTTCACGCTAAATGGCGTAGCAAAAAAAAAACCATTTTACACGAACTGCCTTGACACATCACGAGTTGCCCCATGTTTTGTTTACATTCTATAACCAGACACTAGCTAATTTAATCAACACAGAAGGCAATAAATACCTGATATCTTCTTCACAAGAGTTTATATTTACATCCTTTACATAACTTTACATGTCTCGTGATTCCAACGAATAACCTCCACTGTCATTACAAAACCTTTTATTGATGACTTCCTTGAACCTGATTCGCTAAGGTTGCATTTGTTTGCCGTTGTCAAGAATACCAACTGCGACTCTGCGAGGCTGCCGGTAATGTGGCAGGTTCCCATACATCCCGAATCTCCCGGGAATTTATCAAATTAATAATAATTATAAATTAATACTTTTGTCATATTTGACACGGGCTCGTGGGCACCCATCACTATGTCACGAGTTGGTGGGCAACCATCACTATGTCACGAGTTGGTGGGCAACCATCACTATGTCACGAGTTGGTGGGCAACCATCACTCGATCACTAGCGGGGAGGCAACCATGACTGGGTCACGAGCCGGCGGGCAACCATCACTCGTCCACAAGCCCGAATACAACCATCAATGGATCACGAGTTGACGGTCAAACATCACCGATTATGTTCAATAACGAACAGCAACATGGTCTAGCGTATAGGATTGCGACGGACAGTTAAAAGTAGAGTTGGCTAAGAATAAGCCATCAATTTGTGAAAAAAATCAAAACACTCCACCTTTGAAAACAATATTTTATTGCCAATCGCCTTTTTACTAACAGCAGTACTGCGAACCTTCAGGTGCTTAAACCTCTGTACTGAGAGACCACGTGAAGTACCTTTAAGCTCTGAAGCAATAAATATGGATGGAGAGTACTCAAATACTTATCAAATACTTTCTAAATACTCGTTTACTGGAATGAGGTCACTACTAAAATGCATTGTTAGAATATAACTTACTCTAAGTATTAATAAAATACTGTAAAGAATAACAGATCCGAGACGGAGCTGTTCACATGTTGCAATTTTGTCTACATGTTTACAAGTTGTTTACATGTGCCGTGTTAAGTTTACATTAAAATATAAATATAGAGTAAAAACACAAACACATATATCACAGACAGCTATGGAAATACTACTAAAATTAAACACCATTTTGTACGCTCGAGTAGTACAGTAGAGTTTTTTCGTTACGTATTTTTGAATAGAAAAGTGGAAACTATTCATAAAATGGAAATCTTTTGTTAAATTGTGCAACGCTATTGTGATGCTGCCAAGTTTGATGACTGTGGAATGAACATTAACAAAAGAAAAGGGGTTCGTCGTAGTGGTTAAGAATAAAATAGGCATAAGAAGGAATTTATTCATCTTTCGTGGTAGCTAATGGCTGACTTTTTTTATAGTTACTGGTTAAGAATAAAGGAGGTATGTGTCTTGTTTTATCCCCTCCCTCTTCTGTATCATTTTAATACACATAAAGGCTACTGAAAACATTTAAATAATTGTCACAGAGAGTGGCATAAAGCTTGATGCCTAGTGTTTTTTGCTTGCCGAGTTATTTTCTTCAACATACAGTACACGGGGTCACCCCCACCCCCCCCCCCCCCCACGCCCACTGCCCTCCACCCTCCCTCTTTTTAATAAAAGCCGCTTTGTTTTGCTGTGCACACGTATTTGGTGTAAAATCAATTTCCTTGCTTGCCAAGTTATTTTCTTCCAAATACAGTACACGGTTTGCGAGGTCACACCCGCCTCATGATAGTATGATAGTATCGATTTGAAATTTACATACATTTCGAGTGTTTGCACTCTGCCTCTGAGGAGGCTGTGGCACAGAGCTTGATACCTTGTGTTTCTATTCATTTGCCTGATGTGTTTGACGTAGGCTGATCATTGTTGCAAAGACATATGTATTTGACATATGATCAAAATATGGTGTGGATCAACTGTCCCTCACCCCCCCCCCCCACGCCCACTCCCCTCCCCTCCCCCTCACACTTTTTAAAAAATAAAACTTGCTTTGTTTTTGCTGGGATGCGTATTTACCAATGCACATAACTTGTGTGGTAGCGTTTTTTTCGTGGTGTAAAATCAATTTCCCGCTGTTTACTGATCCCATCCTGCTTTACCCTCCCCTCCCCTCCCTCCCCTCCCCTCACCCCCCTCCTCCCCGCCCCTCTCTCCTTTCCCACTCTTCCTACTCTGTGGAACACATTTTTAGCGCTACTTATTGCTGTGTTTAAATGAAGTGATTGCGAATTGTGACGTGTTTGTGGAGAGTAGCTGACCCAATGACGTCATAACCTATTTATAGAAGATCCTACCTGAATAGTTGGCGGTGTAAAGCAGCAGTATATAAATGAGCATAGTAAAACAATGTATAATGGGCATACTAAAACAGTGACGTTATAATGACGTCACATGGATGGCGGGCAGATAGAGAGACGGCTCGACGCGGACAAACGCGGGCAGACGGACAGACGGGCAGCCGGACAAATGGACAGCCGAACAAATGGGCAGCCGGACTAAATGAGCCTTCGGAAAAACGGACAAATGGGTCGACGGAAAAAAACGACAGACGCGGGCAGGCGTGAGCAGACGCGGGCAGACGGCAACTTTTTTTCTCTTTCAGTCTCTTTCTCTCTCTCTCTTTCTCTCTCTCTCTCTCTCTCTCTCTCTCTCTCTCTCTCTCTCTCTCTCTCTCTCTCTCCACACACACACACACATACCAACACCACGACTGAGTTAGCGTTTCATTTCGTAAGCCACATATGTATTTTAACCCCCAGATGGCAACTTTTTTTCTCAGGGATGACAGACTTTTTTTAAAGCATTTCCCATACTCTCATGCATACACATACATACCAACACCATAATATGATAAGCGTTTCATTTCGTATTAGTGGGTGGCTCTAAAAAGAGCCGAGGATCTTTTTCCTGCTGCCGGTCCCGGGTCTAGAAAAACACCACGACGTCATGTATTGGCCTTGCACACGCCGTCATGTGTAATGGTCAGTCCGCAATCCGTATGTGAAGGACATCAGCGTATACTGGTGCCGCAGAGCGGAATGGTATGTCCATATACCTGCACAGTAAAGGCAGGGCTGGTGACCACATCCTGCGGCTATTACCCGGTCTGGGGAGATCATGCATCCACAGCCGATGCAGAACTCTATATCTTCCTGCAGATAATATCTTTCCCAGGCCGGGTATTCCTCCTCTTCTAAGCGGGACGGAAGCTGTTCACCAAGGACGGCCGATGTAAAATATGCGTGGCGGTAGCGGCCGTCTTCTATGTCCCGCAGACGCTCTCCTATCATCACTGTTCTGTTATAAAAGACTGGAACGCATAACGCCATGGCGTGAACCGGATCCGGCAGCAGGTGGAAGAAACAAACGCGTTCAGGTGGGTGCACTGGCGGCGCCACTGGCACATTCACCTCCCTGATCTCACTAATTGTCAGCGTGTTGTCAATTGCGGCTATCAGCTCCATGTTTACAGCTCAAAACAGTAAGCGGTTGTGAAGCTCAACCGAAATGACAAACCAATATATACCAACCCCCCATGCACATACATATACCATGTAAGGACCCTCCCCCCCCCCCCCCGCCGTGCCCAAACATATACCATGTGACCTCCCCCCAGGAGAGCAAAATTTCACCAAATGTAACCAAATTAACCATTTTATACATGTTATCATTCAGTGAGTAGGATGGGTCGATCCTCGACCGAGCGATCGACCTACACCTCCTCCCACCCCCCCCCCCTCCCCCCGAGCGATTTTGTGATTTTTACATATTTATACGTTTCAAACAATTCTGAACATTTTCGGTTTTTGCACCGACCTTCCCCCCCCCCCCCCCCCTCCGAGGTCGAATTTGCGATTTTTACATATTTACATGTTTCAGACAATTCTGAGCATTTTTGGTTTTTCTACCCACCCCCTTCCCTCCTCCCCCTCCCTCCCCCGGGGAGGAGGGAGGGGGTTGGTCTTCGAGCACGGCGAATTCGTGAATGACGTGCAGTTCCACCCGAACGGCACCTGCATAGCGGCGGCCAGCACCGACTCGTCCGTCACGGTGTTGAATATCCGCATGAATAAATTACTGCAGCACTACACAGATAGTCACCACTCAGCTGTGCTCACCTCCTCCCCCCCCCCCCCTCAAAGGTGTGGGATATCAGCATGAATAAATTATTGCATCACTACATAGGTAGGCACCACTCAGCTGTGCTCACCTCCCTGCCCCCCTCCCCCCTCCTCAAAGGTGTGGGATATCCGCATGAATAAGTTACTGCAGCACTACACAGGTAGGCGCCACTCAGCTGTGCTCACCCCATTCCAACCCCCCTCCCCTCAATTGTTATTGGATCGCGGGATGTTTTTGATTTTGCAGAACACACGGGGCCTGTGTGCAGCATATCTTTCCACGCCAACGGTAACTATCTCATATCAGCGTCAGATGACTCGACGCTCAAGATACTGGATCTCCTCGAAGGACGCCAGTTCTACACATAACACGGCCATCAGGTGTGTCATTGGGGGAGGGGGAAGAAGGAGGAAGGGAGGGGGAAGGGATGACTCGACGCTTAAGATACTAGATCTTCTCGAGGGACGCCAGTTCTACACCTTACATGGACATCAGGTGCGTCGTTGGCGGTGGAGTGGGTGGAAGAGAGGGAAGTAATGACTCGAAACTCGAGATACTGGACCTCCTCGACGGACGCCAGTTCTACACGTTACACGGCCATCAGGTGCGTCATTAGCGGATGGAGAGGCTGAGGGTGGAGGAAGTAAGGGAGGAGGAAGGGATGACTCGATGCTTAAGATACTAGATCTCCACTTCTACCCATTACACGGCCATCAGGTGCGTCATTAGCTGAGCGGGAGGGTGGGGGCATTAGCCTTGTTTCATCCCCGACCGGGTCACTAAAACCCTCAACTAAAAAAAGTGACCTGACTCGTGTGTGGCAATTAAACTGGAGTAAAAAAGCCAAAAGTGTTTAGCAGGGCATGAAAATGAGCAAAAAAGAGGTTAATGGGAAAAATATAGAATGTGTAAAATGCCAGTGAAACTCACTCCAATTATGGGAACACTGGCTGGCAGCTTTTCAAGTTAACTGCATGTGTTGTTGCATGTCAACATTATCAAAAACTTGACATTGCGTGTGTGTTGAAATGACCTCAGCTTGCAGTAAAAGAAACCAAGCAAACAAAAACAAAACTAAAAGAAATGCACGATATACACAAATCAAAAGTCATGAAGATTTCAAATGGAAGGTAGAAAAAGCACTGAAAATGAGCTGTCATGAAGCAAGGGGACATTGAGCAAAACATCATGCGGTCGCCGCCAGGTGTCATTTTTAGTGGGGATGAGAAGACTTTTTCTCTTCCTGGCCTAAGCTGACATCAGCGCTGCAAATGGGCATTTCTATATTTCTCCATTAAGACCGACGCGGATTGATATTAACGTGTTCACCTTGATGGGTTTTTTGCTGTTATACAGGGAACGGCCACAGCGGTCGCCTTCTCACGCTCAGGGGAATACTTCGGCTCCGGAGGCTCCGATCAGCAGGTTAGTCAAGAACCTTCCCTCACCCATCAACCCCCTTGTGCATTGTACTTCAGGAGAAGTCTTATTCCTTTTGAAAACTTAATTATTTCAAAGCATTTGATTATATTTTAAAGTTTAATATATATATTCAGTTTTGTAGACTTCAAAGCTGCCTTTGATACAGTGTGGAGGAAAGCACTGTCGAAAATGATACTAACCATAGGTGTGGATGCGAAAATGGTCAGGATCATCGAAGCTCTGTACGAGGCAACAGAATGTGCGGTAGTTATTGATGGTCAACTCACTGGGTGGTTTGCGGTAAAGATCGAACTACGACAGGGATGCCTCTTGTCCCCTACACTCTTCAACATCTTTTTGGAATTTGTTATGAAGGAACTGAAAGACCTGGATACATCCCAGTAGTTGAATGACAACCCATCAGTAGACATCAGATACGCGAATGACACAACACTACTCTCAGCAGTATTTGCCAAATTAAAATTATCGGTCGCCCAGCTTGAATCAGCATGCAAAAAATGGGGCATGAAAATAAATGGCACCAAATGTAAGATTATCTCATCTGCGAGTGATAGTGTCATGATAGGCGGTAAAGAAGTGGAGCAGGTTCAAGAATTTGTCTTCTCAGGCAGTGTAGTACCAGACTGCTCAGCGGACGTCAAACAAAGAATCGCACTTGCCTCGTCAGCCTTCGGCCGACTAAGAAAAGCCATATGGAGCAAGCGGGCTAAACGTAGCGCGCACCAAACCCGCTTATACAAGGCCCCGATACTACCCATTGCCGTGTATGCATCAGAGACCTGGACTCTTCAAGTCGGAAGACACGCGCAGAATATAAGCCTTCGAAATGACATGTCTGAAGGCAATACTTGGAACATCCCTAAGAGACCGCTGTACGAACGAAAGAGTCCGAAAGACACTCCTGATTACTGAAACAATATTAGAGGTAATCAATAAGAAACGACTCTGTTGGTTCGGCCACGTCACAAGGAAGCCTCCCTAACAAATGGTGTCCCACGCATACAAACAAGACTTCAAGAACCCAACACCCAGTGGAAGACCGCCAAAGAAGTGGATAAGCCAGATTCGCCTTCCAGTAGCGGCTTCTAGACGTTTCGGCCCGTAACCATTTCGGCCCATAGACGTTTCGGCCTGTTCCAAAATCCCAC
Organism: Protula sp. h YS-2021; assembly: GCA_949752745.1. Lineage (NCBI taxonomy): Eukaryota > Metazoa > Annelida > Polychaeta > Sabellida > Serpulidae > Protula > Protula sp. h YS-2021. The sequence goes on along the minus strand of OX457027.1, from coordinate 97,140,313 downwards.
ACCTTTTCGGTCCTAGACCGCTGCAATTTTATTCTTCTAACCAACTCCAGGGTCTGATAACTTTCAACAGTTATTTGCCGATCATCTCTGGTGTGTGTTGGATTAATTTTCTATCGCAATTCCAAGTGCAGTTCATACACCTACTCTGGTATGTGCTGGATTAATAGTTAATTAACTGACCGATGTGCTTTTCTTTGATTGCAATTTCTAATTCCTAAAGTATAATCTTCTGCAGAGGATTATGAGCTTATTTACCGACTTAACACGGCGTGTGATGAATTGTTCTGTTGATTGCACTTCGTAAATTCAAATCCACACACAGTCAATTAGATGATTCTCGACCTGATGAGCAGGTTAAATATAGATTTGTCCGTTGAAACGGAATTCTTATGTGCGACATGGGCCCCCTCCCGTCCACTAAATAACTAGGAGAGCCATAACCACATTCCCTGCAAGCCATAAGAGACGCGTACCGAACGATTTCTAGAGTGTTCGCTTCGAGACTGGAAGATCGTGGGTTCAAACCCCGGTCGGGTCATACCTAGACCTTAAAATTGGGATTCCTACTTGCTACCCTGTGAGGCACACCACATGTAAGGGTTAGAAGGAGGGCTGGAATGCCCCATTTCTAGGAATGGCGGTTTTCACCGGTGCACCGCGGTTTTTTATTTTGAACCGCGGTTTGCGGTTGTACATTAAAAAACCGGTGTTTTGGCAAATATGTTGTTTTTATTTTTTGACATTGTACACACCACAGTCATTGTATGCCCCAAGGCTGCATAAGCAGCAACATGTTCGACTGCCATAAAATTGTTTTAGTTTCAGAGATGCAAAACGTGGATAATTATACAATGAATGGATAGTTATTAAAAGTGCTTTTAGAAACTGGATATACTGAAGAAGGATAAATACTGGATACAGAAAGAAGCTAATAAGGCGGGAACATGAAGCCTACATTTGTAGACAACAAGCAAGCTACGTCGCCAATTTGGAAATTCTTTGGTGTAAAAGTAGTTGATGGAAAACAAGCAAAAGGTACAGCTGTATGCAAAACGTGTCTAGCAGAAATGAAGACCGGTGGCAACACAAGTAATTTACTTAATCATCTAAAACGACACCACGCCATGTTACATTCAGAATCCCACACCTTTTCGGTCCTAGACCGCTGCAATTTTATTCTTCTAACCAACTCCAGGGTCTGATAACTTTCAACAGTTATTTGCCGATCATCTCTGGTGTGTGTTGGATTAATTTTCTATCGCAATTCCAAGTGCAGTTCATACACCTACTCTGGTATGTGCTGGATTAATAGTTAATTAACTGACCGATGTGCTTTTCTTTGATTGCAATTTCTAATTCCTAAAGTATAATCTTCTGCAGAGGATTATGAGCTTATTTACCGACTTAACACGGCGTGTGATGAATTGTTCTGTTGATTGCACTTCGTAAATTCAAATCCACACACAGTCAATTAGATGATTCTCGACCTGATGAGCAGGTTAAATATAGATTTGTCCGTTGAAACGGAATTCTTATGTGCGACATGGGCCCCCTCCCGTCCACTAAATAACTAGGAGAGCCATAACCACATTCCCTGCAAGCCATAAGAGACGCGTACCGAACGATTTCTAGAGTGTTCGCTTCGAGACTGGAAGATCGTGGGTTCAAACCCCGGTCGGGTCATACCTAGACCTTAAAATTGGGATTCCTACTTGCTACCCTGTGAGGCACACCACATGTAAGGGTTAGAAGGAGGGCTGGAATGCCCCATTTCTAGGAATGGCGGTTTTCACCGGTGCACCGCGGTTTTTTATTTTGAACCGCGGTTTGCGGTTGTACATTAAAAAACCGGTGTTTTGGCAAATATGTTGTTTTTATTTTTTGACATTGTACACACCACAGTCATTGTATGCCCCAAGGCTGCATAAGCAGCAACATGTTCGACTGCCATAAAATTGTTTTAGTTTCAGAGATGCAAAACGTGGATAATTATACAATGAATGGATAGTTATTAAAAGTGCTTTTAGAAACTGGATATACTGAAGAAGGATAAATACTGGATACAGAAAGAAGCTAATAAGGCGGGAACATGAAGCCTACATTTGTAGACAACAAGCAAGCTACGTCGCCAATTTGGAAATTCTTTGGTGTAAAAGTAGTTGATGGAAAACAAGCAAAAGGTACAGCTGTATGCAAAACGTGTCTAGCAGAAATGAAGACCGGTGGCAACACAAGTAATTTACTTAATCATCTAAAACGACACCACGCCATGTTACATTCAGAATGTTCGAGCGCGACCAGAAAAAACTGAAAGAAACAAAAGCCAAGGCCGAAAAGAAACAAGTACAGCAAACGCTAGAAAACATGTTACAGAGCAAGCTTCCGCCAAACTGTGCACGAGCCACCCAAATTACAGAGAAGATTGCGGCATTCATCATTAAAGGACTGGAACCTTACAATGTCGTGGAAAGACCGGAGTTCAGGGATATGATTACCACACTAGATCCACGGTAAAAAAATCAAGATTTTCAATACAAATACATACAGACGTCAGAAGCCAGCTTTGGATGAAAGAAAAAGATTAGTTCCTAGTTTAATGTAACTGCAGCTTTCCCGGTGTGTCTTAATATATTTTACCTTTGTTTTGATAATTGCTTTAGGTCTTGCTTGACTGTTTTGGGTGCGATATCTGTCCCGGTAGAATAGGAAATAACCTGTCACATGGTCAGTTTTTGTTTGTTTTTAAGTGTTCACGTCGCACCGCAGTTGAAAAAAATAGATATGTTAAAACTGCTGCTAATAGTATGGCGTTTCTTTTTCTCGTGTGAAATGGAAAGAATATAAATAAAAACTAGCATATGTGAGGGTTTCTAATTGACCTGACGGTGCAGTTTTTGTTGTCATTAAGTTCTCGCTCTAATGCCTTTACTTGTGTTGCTAATGGTATTTGTATAAAATATTTTGGGATCTGTTTTAGTCACTGATTCGCATGTACACACATTGTAACCCGTTAAGGATCGGCCGTGTCTTTAAACAAATAATATAATTAACTGTATTGTCTTCAAGCTTCGAAAATGGCGAAAACTGTCCTTGTGAAGTAGAAATTTAGAGTAATAATAACAAATAAAAAATGTACAAGCTTGTTAACAGCCAACTTCATTAATATTTTTTCTAAGCCTCGTAAAGTATTTTTGTAATGCTATATTTGCAAATAATATAATTAAATGTATTTTGATCTTGTTTAAATTATGACAGACAGAAAAAACTATGCATAGGTTCAAGTTTCTATTTAATCTGATGCAAAGATTTAGATTGTTATCGAGTTTCTGAAATACTTTGCTTGCTTTCCCACTCGTATTGGAAAAGGTTTCTTCTTGACTTGAATCATAAATTGTTATATACTTTGCGCACTCTTTCTCTGGTGTGACGTGAAAAGAATATAGCGAAACTCTGGCACATGTGAGGGTTTTTACTTGACCTGACGGGGCTGCTTCGATTGTTGTCAAGTTCTCACTTGAATGTTTTTTCTTCTATTGCCACTGGTATTTATATCGAGATATTTTTGGATCTTTTTTTAAAATTACAGTGTATATACAGGAATTTGCAACCATGCTCAGGTTCCTACAAGACTGGGCTCGTAAATAGTGATTGCTTTGTAACGTGTTCATTTATTTTGGCTTTCTGTGATGGTCATCCATCACCACAGTTAAAGAAGCACGGAGACTTATGCGTATAGTGTATATTTATACGAAATGACTGTGTATTTAAAAGTAATAGAAATAAAAGTTTAAGTAGTGATTTTTTCTGCTTTCATTAATGTTCAGTACGCTCGACCGTTAATCTTGGAGATTTGTTAAAACTGTTTGGTTGTAATATCGGTTTAGCACCTGTCTTTTTTTAAGAGACTGTATTTCATGGTAAAAAAAAACGATGCCAGGTTTCTATTTGACCCCTTATGCGAACATTTGGTTTATGAATTTTTTGTTGCTTTCCGACTCGTGTTTGCATAGGTTTTTATTTGACTTGACTCATAAATTGTTATTGTTTCATAACTTTATATTCCGCTTTCATTATTGGTCTGTTTGCCTTGCACTTGAAAAGGGATAAGGTAACACGCATGGGTACGAGTTTATAATTGGCCTGGTGCGAGCGTGTAGGTTGTTTTAGAAGTCTTTTTTAAATGCTGAAGTAGGAACTTGCAACAATATTTGGGTTTCTGCTTAACTTGGTACTCAAGTTGTGAGTGCATTATAAGTTTTGCCAAATTTAATTTCGTCGAGATTTATTATTAGTGACATTATTTTCATTTGTGATAATTTCGCTCAAAAGTTTAAGAAGCATTTAGATTCTTTGGAATTTGGTTGTAATATAGCACGTTCCTTGTGTTAAAAGACTGTATTTGAAGGACAGATATAAATATAATATGGCAAGGTTCAGTTTCTACTTGACCTGATGCGCAAAATGTTTAGGTTGTTATCGAGTTCTAACAGTTACGTAATACAGAGGTTCTATAACTGTTGATCAAGAGGTTCTATTGTTAAACAAGGACTTCTACTGTTAAACAAAAAGTTCTATTGGTAAACAAAAAATTATTAAACAGGAAGTTCTATTACTGTTCAATTTTCACCACTTGTGTTCAGTGTTTATAAAGAAAGAAAGATGTTTGTAAATTGTATTTCTATTTTGTGAAAGAGTTTTCAGGTTTTAACTTTGTGATTTGAGATTATTTGAGATTTAACGTCAAATAATCTTCAGTCAATTTATTTTCATGTGTATCTGTTATTTAAAAACAATAAACTGTGGAATGCTTTAAACAAACTTTAAATGGTCGTTTCATTTCATTGGTTTCGAAGATTGTCTAATTATTTTTGTATCAAAATCAAAGCCATTTTTAAATAAATAAACACTCTAATGCTTTTAAATAAACTTTTAATGATAGTTTACTTGCTTGGTTTGATTTCATTGGTTTCTTTCACTAAAACTGGTTTGTGTAAACTCTTTTGTTTACAAGCAAACCATTCTTTTGATACATATGCAAATGAGTCATGATGCATAAACCAGTTCCTAAACACTTAACACTATATTTCCAGTTCGCAGGATGCAGGATTTTACCTTAACCTTTAATAACTTTTTTTCCTTTTGTGTGTGTGTGTGTGTGTGTGTGTGTGTGTGTGTGTGTGTGTGTGTGTGTGTGTGTGTGTGTGTGTGTGTGTGTGTGTGTGTGTGTGTGTGTGTGTGTGTGTGTGTGTGTGTGTGTGTGTGTGTGTGTGTGTGTGTGTGTGTGTGTGTGTGTGTGTGTGTGTGTGTGTGTGTGTGTGTGTGTGTGTGTGTGTGTGTGTGTGTGTGTGTGTGTGTGTGTGTGTGTGTGTGTGTGTGTGTGTGTGTGTGTGTGTGTGTGTGTGTGTGTGTGTGTGTGTGTGTGTGTGTGTGTGTGTGTGTGTGTGTGTGTAAGGTGCATTGAAACAGGATTTTATTCGTCGTAAATACCGACGAGACATTTTTCCGTTTTGTAGGCGGACGTTGAAATAGAATTCTATTTCTCGATGGCGAACAAAATTTGGACGCTATCACCTTCAATGAACAAAAGTATCTCCTGCTTCCATGAGCCTCCATTGGATACGAAATACTCACGAATTTTCTATCCACTGTTAAATGGTTATATTTTACAGACAAACGCCTTTGCTGGCAATATCTTGAATTTATTCTAACCCAATAGATCAATCGGTCTTATTGTACTTATTCGAAGTATACAAATACACAAACAAAATACGATATATATATTCTTTTTGTCATGTGATCTTGTTGACATTTTATAAATGAATTTAAAACTCTTCGAATTAAACTCCAACAACAATAATGCCAACGAGGAGTAACATTTTTCTGACATACGACATAAAGATAACGAGTTTTTACTAAAACATACTGCCAGTCACATTCCTTAAGCTAAAGGTCACCAAGCAAAACTATTAAAGACAAATTTTACGCCGTTAAGGAAGTGTCTTTAGCGGCGTAAGGCGTTTCCCTTGAGGATATAAAGCCTTAGAACGAGCATGTTGTACTTCGTAAGCGTGTTGCTTACGTCATTACATTTGCCGTACACAAAAACAATGGGCCAATCACATTGGTTAAGCCAAAAGTCAAAAGCCATGAGGCAAAAGTCTTAACGTATAAACTCTCAAAGACCATTTTTACGTTTTAACGTTTTCCTTAAGGATATAAAGAAAATGCCTTGGGACGAGTGTTTTCAATAGAGTATAGCTTACGTCATCATGTTTGCGTACGAACCCGTTATTTTTAACTAGTGTCTCTCAATCTCTTCCATTCAATGTGATGCAGGCAGGAACCGTGCTTATTGTGTGATACATTTATAATATAGAAAATATCAATGAGTGATTTGCACCTGACAAGTCACTCGTCACTCCTTGAGAATTTTTCCTTAAGGTCTTTAGGCGTTTTCCGTATAAACAAAAGGAACACAAACTTATTTTTAAGAAAAAAAACCTTGCGCTATGACTTTTGGATTCAACAATGTGAATAGACCTTAAGCCTTTAAAAAGTGTTTATTATAAATGATCACGTGCGAATACTTTATTGTACTTTATTGATCTGTAAACCATCAACAATGTTAAATCAAGATGTGTGCTATACAGGATGATCCCTATTTTGTTAATTTATAGAAATCATATTGTTTTTAAGTTTTTAAGGTAACATCTGAGCGAGATGATCCTGGTTGCTGTTCTTTAATGCCTCTCGTGAAGCAGCAAGATCCCTGTACGAGCCCGTCATGACACTAGTAAGTATGTAATCAGCCCTTTCCGACTCCATTTTCAAGCTATCTAGTTCTTGTTTTTGCATTTGTGTTAAAGCGTTGTCCGTAAACATACGAGTAATAACTTCGCCGGTTTTCATGTTTCTTTTTAGATCGCAGAAAACGGCTTGTATTTTTCTTCGATCTTCTTCAGTAAGTATGCCTGAAACATAACGTAAAACAGCAGCTTGCTGTTAAATGATTTAATATTAAAAGTAAACAAAATAAACAAACAAATGTCGCCACCTGGATACGTATATTATTGAACTTGCAACAATAATAATACTAAAACAAATGTCTGCATATTTTAAATATTTGGAATAGTTATAAGATGTGAGATTTTATCACTTATCCGTGTTTAGAGGTCATGAAGCTACTCAGTGGTATTCATACTGCCTTCATACCCAAAAAGTACCTTATTCAGTAATACATGGACCTCAATGTTTTGAAAAAAATAGACGTTCTATAGGCGCATTTGAAATATGTAGATATGAATTTATATTAACAATTCGTACGCGCAGATCTAGAGTTTGAGGTTATAGGAACGTCTGTTATGAGGCCAAAACTTTAATGTCGGCTACGTTTTTTCTACAGGTCGCAAATTAGATTAATATCAAATAACTGAAGAACATGTATGAGCTGGTTAAGATTTCTTTTCGTAGCATCGAGTTTGTCTGAAGTATTATTACTTACTGGGCGCTGTATTTGATGCGCTGGCCATAACTTGCACTTTCTGAGCGATAACAAGTCACTGAAATTTAATATTAGCATCAGTAAAAGATTCATAAGTTACGTATTCATATTATTTATTATTTTAATTATAATTATTGTTATTGTATTTAATATTATTATTGCTATTATTATTGTTCTTGTTAATGTTTGTTGTTAACTTGATGAATAAATATTGTGTTTAGTACAAAAGCAGCGTGTCACAGGAGCTAGTGTTGACACGTAAGGAGCTGATTGTCGTGTCGATTTGCAGCTGACCATATATGGGGTTGAGACTGGCTGAACGGTTTATGTTTTCTTTTGTTGTCCACAACTGTAGTTCATGTTTCGCCTGTTGGTTTAGGCAAACCGACATATGACTGTTTCAACGAGACATTAAAGCTAGTAGTATGAGTAGCTCATCTCTCGTCTGGTAAATCCCACCTGTGATAAAATTAAGTGCATTTAACAGGAACACTATTATTTGCTTCCGTCCTATATCCGCCTTCTCCATGTTCACCTGAGAAAATGACGCCACAAGCTCCTGACGAACTTACGCGTTTACCGTGCCATTTTTCCGTCCCGCCAGACCTACAAGAATGAATGACGTCGCATATCTCCTGATGAATGGACGCGTTTACCGTGCTACTATTTCCTGTCCTGACAGACCTACCAGAGTAACCCAGATTCTGAAAGAACATCTGTGAGTTGACGGTTGTTGTGATTTTCTCAGCGTTCGTATGATATTGCTGAATACCTACAGAGCTGGCGCCAGGCAGAACGGCAATGTTCCATACTAGTACCAATACTCCCTGGTACTTATTATCTTAAGGTGCATTATCATGTGGAGATTTGCGTCTATCGACATTGCCAATATTCCCTTACTTATATTTTTGTGAGTATGCTAGGAGGTGTCCATCTGAAATGAGGATGAGGACAACAGGTCGTTCAGCGGCTTTCAATCTTATGAGTCTCAAATCCCTGTTTGCTTGGATCTGAGGACCACCCTGTGGAAAGGAGTTTTTCTATTGCCCCTTGTCTCCACCATGTCCCCAAGGAGCCGTGACCTAATCACTTCCTGGTCTATAGGCGGTGATCAATATTTATGGGGCATCTGGTGCCTGGTGTCATGGGACTTCTGTCGTAGGTGCTCCAAGGACCCCCCTTTTGCGAAGATTGTCCGCCTACAGGCAAGTTCCGAATTACTGCGTTGTCATCTTTGTGTTTAAAGATTTACGTCAGAAGCGTGAACTGTCCCACAGTATAATGCCTTTCTCTACTGGTATCCAGGATAACCATTGCAGTCTTTAAGGCTATGGACTCGGAATCCTGCTCCCGAGGACCTTCAAACTTTTCATGCTTACTTGTCCCGCCACTTGTCCGAGGTGTGATTGGTTAAGTCTATCTACCTGGAGATCATCTGTTGCAATAAGCCTCCGGTATGTTTGCTTCACTGTTTGCAACGTCTATACGCTGGGGAATCGAGGCGGCACCCCCCGTCTGCGTTTGCAATCGCCTAAAGACTATGAGGAAGGGTTTTGCCGTTTGTAACTGGTTCTGCTGATTATAACCTTCGGACTCACCAGGGACTGTCTGTGAGTGAGGACATGTGTATGTCGTGGTCATTTAGCCAGCTTGTGCTGAAAGATCGAGGTTTATCGCTGACAATAGATTTATGTCTGTGTCTGACCGCGTCGGTCTTTTGCTGCCTGTCTAGTATCCTCTGTGTCCCACCTCACTCCCAATCCGCGACAGCATAAAGCTGTGTCCAATTGACGGGGGGGGTATTGGGAACTTCATCAAACCGGTTTCTTTTTCGTTGCTGCTTAATTGACAGTGTTGGTTGATTCGACGTTACCAGTTGTATTCTGCAACGGGAGGACAAGCGCACCCTCCGGTAAACATTTCAGGTGCAACCCAGAATCCTTCTCATCAAAACCCATTTTAGTGCCTCCCCTTTTTCTTGTGCTTTCTTATGAGACGTCTGATTCAAATTGTCGCTCGAGTACTCAGGTACCAAAATTAACAACTTCCTCATCATCTATGCTTGCAGACGTCCACCCATCAATGGGGCGAAACCAACATGGTGACCCCATATAAAACACGACCCATACCATGCTTTCGCTACTGCTCATGACTCTCCATCAACGAGAAGTATGACAGTGTGTGTCTCTGTGTCCCTGATGACTCTCTTGATGATATCATACGAAACCACACTTTTTACAGCCATGTCATGATGTTTCCGCCCTCCACATGCTTTGAGGAACATGTTTGTACACTTCACAGGTCATCACAGCGTTGTAAAAAGAGGCATATGCCTGAATTTCGTGCGCTGTAGCACGTTAACCGATGAACTTTGTACGCGTTGGTTCCCACGACTGGCCCGACGGTGGCTCTGTGTTTCTAGGTTTGCTTAACGGTTTGGATGCGGCCAAGTAATGCGGTGGTGCCCAAGAGTGGTTCCACGATGGCCTCAATGCGCTTCAGTGTTGCTCCCACCAAATGATGTAGAAGTGCCCCTAAATAGCCCCACTGCGTTATTTGGTTTGCTCCTAGGCTGCTTCGGTGGAGTAGGTCACTGTGGTCTGGAATTAGTCATTAGAAGCGTGGAAAAGTGTCTCTGAGGCCGCAATTCGCGAAAACAAATCACATGTTGCCTTCGCAGAGAGATATAAATGCTGCAAAGCATATTCGGTGTCCCTACCAGCGGTACGTCTTACGGCAAAAACTAAGAATCCATCCCCATTTAAATTTCTCTCCATCTACTGCCAAGAACAACGTTTGAGCAGATCCTAAAACTCTATAGAAAAGCACTAGATGTGTTCTTAGGGCCTACCTCTACTAGACTGCTAAAAAGAAGTGAACAATAATGATTTACTTGGTGCGCCCACAGAGTAACTAACTAGTGGAAGTGTTGAAACTGCCTTATTGACACGAAGCCGGGATATTCGGTGGTTAAAAAACCGCCTGATTCGATTGCAATGCCTACAGGCGATTAACGCTGATGACAAAAAGAAGAGAAATTTTGCCTGACTGCTAGAACACAGCTGCCAAACTGAAGTATGCTGTTCGCGGACCGTTTCCACACCCATTTGCTCTTGAAGGTACTGTTTTGAACGTCTAGAGGAGTAGAAAAACTATGGAAGACACTAAAAGCGGCCTTCCTGTTCGGACGTAAGGATCTAAAGTGGGGCTTGAGTGGCGTGTATGTAAACACGGGGTCACCCATGGTTTAGGAAAACCATGATTTCTTTTCAGTTCCTCCCATTCTTTTAGACTTGAATTCAACTGTGAACACAGGGGCATGGCGAAAAATAAAAGGATAATGAATTTCTACCATCAGCTCGATTCTACGGAATGTGCAAGAAGTTTGTGCTGACAAGTAATTTTTTTATCTCAATAATGATGTTTCATGAAAAACTAGCTTGTACATAATTACCTAAAATACGTATGTGCATGGCAGCAAAAATGAAACCCCAAAGTCACGGATATTTTCACAGGCAAGCTGTTGAACGATTTTACATGATGCTTAAGGGAAGAAAATGGCGCATTCAACCAAGATAATTGACGAATTCTTTTGCTTAAATTCTATTAGTTTAGTTCGTCCCATGCAAATAAGGATGTGGCATAGGAAGGCCTTCATTGATTTCTTCTTGCCTCTCCAATAGCTTTCAGGAAGACTAGGTTTATACCACCCCTCTCCCCATATATAACCACCGAACCCCAATATATATCAACCGACCCCCATATATAATTACCAAACCCCAATATAACAACCGAACCAGATTGCATGAACGTTATGTTTCTTTCTTTTTGTTGTTTTTTTTTACAGTTGGTCTTTTTAATGACAAGAAAGTATTTTTTATTGTCTCAAAACATTGTATTTGCAATTTTCTCTCAGTCTTTTAATATCTTTTAAAATATCGAAAGGCTATCTTATGATATCTAAAATAACATTTCAGATCTTTAATTAATTTAAGATACTTTAAACTGAATTATTGGCATTATCGTTTATGTACAATTAAATTTAAAATATCTTTAAATAAATATTTGTAACTAAAATTCAGCAATAAATGTGAAAATGTCATTACATATTACCTGTTGCCGAGGTGATGTTGAATAAACCACGAGGATTAAAAGCAACGTTGTATGATAGTCTCAGTTAAATAGAAGTCGTAGTTGCAGATTTGTATTACCAGCTCGCTTTTCTTCTAAGTCGTTTCTGTGCGTCTTTGGCGACTCTGTTGTATCTAAAACAACAAATACACTATCCCTACTTAATTACTAATTAATTTTAAAGACTAAGTTAATTTTAGAAGCCAAATCACTATTTTTTACCCACAAGGGATTGTTGAAGACAGCTAAGTATTTTAAACTGCCAATGACATTTGTATTTGGCGTTGCATCAAATTTTCAGCCCATCGAAACCTAACCACTCTCTCTTGTCCAATTTGCACATACCGGTGAACATTACACATCAAATATCCACCCCCCTCAAATATCTACCCCCCCCCCCCCTCCAAGAAAAAGTATATTCTTCAATTTTAGTTAATTTCTGTACACTAAAGCCTTTTTAACTTTCCGAAATGCAATATTACATATTTTTACCTTTCCTATTTGTCATATTGCATATTTTTAATTATATTTGATTGTGATAAACTCATTGCACAGCGGCATATAGTGAAGCTAATCTTGCACTTTTTAGAAGAAATACTTTTTTAATTTTAAATATTTTTGACACGGTAAATAACTACCGATTCCGGCGAGATAATTTCAGATACATTGGAGATAAATTATTCAGAGATAGAGATACTAAACAGATAACTTTAGAGATGCCCTACAGATACTTAGTATATGACTTTGAGGGACTTTAAGACGTGGAAAATAAAGTGCAAAATAAATTTTCACTTTATGCAATATGCAACTTTTATAATTTATAAAGAAAAGTAACTTAAGCAATTTATAAAGAAAATCAACTAATAGTTCGTGATTAACACGCATAATAATTAAAACTGCTGTATTGGCGTTTGGTTAAAGGAGTGAAAGTTTGATGAGTGGTAAAAATTTGTTAAGCTGATTTTCACCACAGCAGAGTGAAGATTCTGTGGGGTGAAAATTTGATCTCACACCAAATCATGTATTGATCGTGTCTATTATTTCCTCTAATATACACCAGTATCCTGTAGCGGACTCAAGAAGTTTAGTTAAAAATACCGCGGGGACCGCCTTGAAAGAGAAGGTTGAAAACTCGACAATCTCGCAAAACACGATGACACTTAAGAATTGATTTCTCTTGTCAAAGCAGTCCAAATGCAACAGATAAATGCCATTTTGGCTTCATTATATAGTAGAATACTCGTCGTGTAACATTTACTTCTTCACAAAGTAAATAGTCTTTTTGGCTTACTGATATTTTATTATTTAGCATTAAATGCGTTGTTCGCTTCAGTTATTGCACAGCTCGCGATTAAACGTCAGAAGTACAAATGTACTTAATTTTTGGTTCAGATTCAATTCTGTTCTCCAGTTGTAAGTAAAGGCTCAATACTTGCAAGGGTCTACTCTAGGCTAAACTGCACTGCGATATATAAAGGCTCTTGTGTGTATAGTGTGTATGGGTGTGTGGATTGTGGATGCAGGGAGTGAGGCGCAAGTATGAGTTCGGTTCTAAAACAATTGAAGCGTTCAATTCTGCATTTTCCTCAGCCTCGGATTTAAAATTTGAAAATTTCAGAAATCTACGTATTTTACCTATGTCTTCCCATATTCGTAATGAAATTGAAATTATGTTCAACTCCATTCAGAGAAAGTGGCGTAGGACAGTCCCATTGTTTTAAATAAATCAACACAACACTCCTGTATCGATAAAAAAATATCTACCTTTCTGAGTCGAGAGACGATGTCTCAGCCTGCATGATGTCAGCCCACTCTATCTTGCCTTCCACTTCTACGCTAAAAATGCAGTGTAAAGCGGAAATAATTCGTACTAATACGATCAGGCCTGCTGTCTCTAAATTTCTGATGAATAACAAAGATAAATTTCAACTGAATTCTTTGGATTAATCAATTAACTTAACATTTTATTGAATACACGTGTTTACCAGCAATTTCAGACAATATGCAATACACCAACCCAATTCGAACATTTTCTGTTTTATATATGTGCGTGTGTTTGTGTGTGTTTGTGTGTGTGAGTGTATGTTATGGTACGTGTATGCTCATGAATTCAAGTAAAGTCCCATACCATTTCGCAATAATTTCGGTTATTCATACAGGACCATCCAGACCAGTTCGATCATGATCTGGCAATTGTTGGTCTGGTAGTCATTCAGGGAGCAGCTGAGTATATCATCAATAACTGGGACCACAGACTTGCATGCGTGGTTTGAGGGGCTTGATGAATTTGTTGCCTACGTTCTGCATCGATGCCCCACCTCACCTCTCACTCTTCCTTTCGTCTATCGCCAAAAAATATTTTAAAAAATCAGTCTAGTAAAGACAAGAGATATTTGAGCCTTAGAATTTCCAAATTCAGCTTCAGTCATTTCGCAAATTTGTTCACACATTGCACAAAATGTGTGAATGTGGCCACATCAGATGGTTAATTTCAGTTTCCCAAGGCAGCGCTTCTTTGGTATGCTTCGGCAGCATCTTACAGCAGCGCTTGGCTTGTTCGGTGTAATACCTCATCTCGATTTAAACCAATTTGACGGTATCGGGCCGCTACACGCTAACATTTATCGTCGCCAACCCCTTCAGCTTCAACATCCACTTTACATTTTCCATTTTCAAGTAACTGTTTACGTTTTCATATGAACGGTTCGGCAATATCCTCAATCAGATACGAATTCTTAACAACGTTTTTTATGAATAAATCTGCTTGAATTGCATTTCACTTCCACAGTTTACGGTAGGAGAACAAGGAACATCATATCTCTCGTCCACCCAAACACAGATAGAGAAGGACAGAGAGAAGAAAGAGGCAAATGGACAGGGCAGCAGGAACAGCAAGGAGGGATGAGAGGGTAGAGGGAAGATGCAGACAGGAGGACAGGGACACGGGACTGAGAGACGAGAGAGGACGGAGACAACAGGAACAAATAGATGGGTGAAAGGGAGACGGTGGGATAGAGAGAAAAGATACACAGAGGAACGGGAGACATATAGACGGGGAACAGAAAACTAATCTAGAAAGTTCGATTGAAATATGTATTAAAAATATGTATTTAAATGTATAATAAAAATCAATAGAAATACACCAACACATAGGTTATCGATAGAAGATTGACTAATAAAATGCCAAAAAACTTTCCAGCTGCATAGAATTCATACTTGGTTTTTAATGACTAAACTTCAATGCTCCTTGATGTTCCAAGTTATTTCCACACAAATGTTTTTTGATGGTTTAGGTACCGTCTTGTAATTGTGACGTGAGGATAACCGTACAACACATAAGAACAAGTGACGTAATGGTAAGCTTACACGTGAGTCGTAATGATCAGCGTTCAAAGCATGAATGTGAAGTAACGATAAACACGTGAAAGTGTGCCGCAACTATAAGCATACAATACCCTGTAAGTGTGATATAACAATAAATTTACAATACATGTGTAAGTATGACGTAACGTTAAGCGTACACAAACGGCATACAAACACTGCAGGCCGTAGTTAATGGAAAAATAGGTTGATCAACTAGATATTCTAAAGTACGTCAGATTTGGTCGTCCTATCCAGAGGGGCTCACTGCTAGCTGGACAAGGTGTCATAGCAGGCAAAAAGGAATTATACAGAAATGACTCGAACAAGTGTCAATAAGCCATGGATAAGTCACCAAATGCTCTAACCGTTATTTATATACAGTCATGCAACCATCAATAAAACAACATTTTGGTGCCTTGTTGCCGCCTTTTACAATGCTGTACAAGACGTGGACACATGTTCTGTCGATTTATTATTTCGAATAGAACAAAAATGATGATTAAAGCAAACGAAAATCAAATTCAAAGTTTTCAAATACATTTGTAGTAGCATATTTTATTACTATTTCAATCCCTGGCTTGAATAATTGTATTAGCAAAAAGTTTTGCCTGTTGTTTTATACCAATTTGAAATTTCTACACATTTTTCTTAATAATTCACCATTTTGTATTTTAATGTTTAACGATATAAAACATGGCAAAAGTAAAATAAACAAAACGAACCAACTAAATATAAATTATCTTATAGGAAGAGAAAATATACAACTAAATTAAAAATTCATATCAAATTTCCAATGACTTATTCAAATATATTGATTGCAGACTTATTACTACTCTGATGACCTTGTAAAGCTATATATATATGTTACAGGGAATCTGTGAAATTAGGGATTTCATGAAATCACTAGTGGATTCGTGTAATAACTTGCTCAATCAATGTCAATGTTTTTATTCGGAATTTTCATGTTTGCAATGTAATATCTTACCGAAATTAATAGTAGATTTTGAATTAATATACGCAAAGCACTCCGTTGCCAAACTATCATTCATGAGACACTTTAGTACTTGAATTTAGCGAAACTTTTTATCCATGTAACTTATGTCACATTTCACGCCAAATTCTGTTATTTTGGATGGTAATGTTATAAATTCCAGTTCCTTTCGATGTGAAAAGGGATACACAGTTTTGAACAACCACTAAACAGCCTTCCTGAATAGATAATTTTTCAAAATAGTTTTACAATCAATTTGAGCTTATTCATTACACGAATTCCCTAGGGATTTCATGAAATCCCTAATTACACAGATTCCCTGTAACATATATATATATATATATATATATATATATATATATATATATATATATACACTCTAACAACAATAATGGCAAATCTTTCTGACATAAGATGTAAAGATAACAAGCGATATAGAAAGTATTGACAGTTACATTCCTTAAGCTAATAGCCATCAAGGCAAAAACTCTCCAAGACAACCTTTACGCCTTATCACTTTTCTTAAGGGTATAAACAAGTGTCTGGGGAAGAGTGCTATCTATAGCGAATAGCTCACGTCATTACGTTTGCGCATGCAGGCAGGAGGGGTTCTTATTGTTTGATACACTATTAATATGGAAAATGTCACTGAGCGATCGGCACCTGACAAACAGCTTCTCACTCCTTGAGGACCTTTCATTAAGATCTCCAGGTGTTTTTCTTATAATCAAAAGGAGCAAAAACTTATTTTTAAGAAAAAACGATATTAACTTCTGGTTTTGGCTTCAACAATGTGAATAGACCTTATGTCTTTAAAGGGTTTTACAAAAATCTGTAACCCATCAACAATTTTAATTCAAGATTTGTGCTACGCAGAATAGTCCCTATTATGTTAATTAACAGATTGTCAAATGAAAATATATTGTTTTTAAGCCGAAGGTAACTTCTGAGCGAGATGATTCTGGTTGCTGTTCTCTAATGCCTCTCGTAAAGCAATAAGATCCCCGTACGAGCCCTTCATGACACTAGTAAGTATATAATCGGCCTTATCCGATTCTGTGATCAAGCTCTCTAGTTTTTCTTTTTGTATTTGTGTTAAAACTTTTTTCGTAAACATACGAGTAATAACATCATCGGTTTTCATGTTTGTTTTCAGATCGTAGAAGGCACCTCGTATTTTTTCCCGATCTTCTGCAGTAAGTATCTCTGAAACATAGCAATATAACAGCCTCCAGTTAAATTATTTAAAATTGAAACTAAACAAAATAAGCAAATAAATACCACAACTAGAACGTAATTAAACTCGGGTTGTAAAAAAAATGAAGCTAAACCGAAGTGATAGAAAATGTAAAATACTTTAAATAGTTATAAGTTGTGAATTTTTAACATTTAACCGTGGTTGGATGTTATGGGCTACTCAGTGGTATTCGTGGTGACCTCTTGTAGTAGGAAAATGACGCATAATTGAAACAAATAGAAATGGTTTTGGATAAAGGATTGACTAATATAATGCCAGAAATTTCCAGCTGTATATTATTTATACTTGATTTTAAATGGCTAACTCTTCTATATTGTCTTACCCATGACACTGTAAATTAGTTTCACAATAAATTAGGAGAGGATGGACAAGACATACCCAAGTATGTGACTTCCATATTATATGGGCCTTAACCTCAGACTTGTTAATTGGGCATACTGACCTGCTAAAAGGGGAATCAGACAGAAATACTTTGCTTAACACTTGAAGATATGTATGATTAATACATGAAAAGCTAACAAACCCTCTGCCTTATGTGCGATATGCATATCTTGAAAGGCACCAACCAAATGCTCTTCAGATTTCTTTGGCTTTAATGAAATAAAAAGGAAATTATTACATTTTTTTTCAAAAATTACTGTTTAGTTCATTTGTGATATTGAAGAGTTTTAACATTTCGTCAGTGTAACAAATCTGAAATCTAAAATGACATTATCAGTGAGAAAAATTCTAATGGCATTACTGTCTTGTACTTTCTCCAAAAAAAGCATACGTGTGTTTGCATATGGTACAAGAAGCACTTACCGTTTTAAGGTCATTTTCAAACATATTTATTATATCGCATCTTCCAATCTTTTTCAGAGCATCAACTAACTGCTGAGTCTTCTCGTTTGGAGGACAAGAATTTCCCACTGCGTGACTCCATCTTGTCAAGACGGCAAATGTGCAATCGACAGCGGTGTTATGGTCTTGTTCAATTTGATTTACTGTCGTCTCCGAAACGCCCAAGTTAATGGCAAGTTGTAGACGCTCGTTTCCTATCTTTTCTGCTACAGCAAGGAATTCTTTTTCGGTTAAATGCCCTACATAGAAAAAACATAGTTAATTTCATGGTTTATTTTTAATAAAACTAAAATTAAAAGATGACCAGAACAGCTGCACAGTGCATATTTTGTGTTGTGTGAACAAAGGAACTAGCCTCCAGGGCATATGTACATGATGTCAGGAAAACAAATCCGAGGTTAATTCCATGCAGTATGTACATGATGTCAGAATAGCGAATCCCAGGCCCGTCACCAAGATCTATGTACATAATGGCAGGACAGTAAATCAGAGATCATTTCCATGCTATATGTACATGATGCCAGGATGGCAAATCCGAGATCAACTTATGCTGTATGTACATGATGTCAGGATAACAAATCAGAGGTCATTTCCATGCTATATGTACATGATGTCAGGATAACAAATCAGAGGTTATTTCCATGCTATATGTGCATGATGTCAGGATAACAAATCAGAGGTCATTTCCATGCTATATGTGCATGATGTCAGGATAACAAATCAGAGGTCATTTCTATGCTATATGTGCATGATGTCAGGATAACAAATCAGAGGTCATTTCTATGCTATATGTGCATGATGTCAGGATAACAAATCAGAGGTCATTTCCATGCTATATGTGCATGATGTCAGGATAACAAATCAGAGGTCATTTCTATGCTACATGTACATGATGTCAGGATAACAAATCAGAGGTCATTTCCATGCTATATGTACATGATGTAAGGATAACAAATCAGAGGTCATTTCTAGGCTATATATGCATGATGTCAGGATAATAAATCCGAAATCAATTCCATGCGGTATGTGCAAGCATTAAAGTTTATGCAACACTTCACGTATTGGTTCACACTATTCCTTTCATCCTGTGGGTGACTAGCAAACACTTCGGTCTTTACTTTAAAACTGTGCAACTACAAAGATGAAATTAAGATAACGATCATCAATTAATCCTCTTCAGATAATTTAGAAGGCAAATTTTATCATTTAAAAACTGTGAACAATCTATTTTTACCTCTGTTTTTGTACCGCAAAAAATTAAATCAACAGTTTGACTATGACAACTGGTGCAGCTGAACTTCAGAGCAATATAAAAAATTTATTAACATTCAGCATTTGTGAAAGTACGATTGCCTTAACAAAGTCATCAAAATAGACCAAGGCTGGCAAAAATCATTGTGCACGCAATGTAAGGGTCACCCATGGATAGACAGACGTACCGACAGGCTGACATGTCAACAAAATCAATGTATCACCCACGGCCTACTTACGGGCTGACATGCCGACAAAGTCAATTTGCCATGTGGGGGAGGCATACTTCGTCAAAATAAAATATCCATGTCTTATTTATGCAAACAGTGACGCCGTAATTTTCACAACGGGATGCAAATTAAGCTATTGTTACTTTGTTCGTGCAAGTTTAATAGACTTTTTTTGCTTTTCTATGGTGCGTTTTAGCAATTAACCAGTTACAACAAGAATGTCTCTTCCTATGGTGCCTTTCAGTATTTAGTGAGTGTTTTTCCTGCAAAGGTCATTATGTCAGCAAGATGAAGTAACTGTAGAATATATTTGACCTGATTAACATTTATTTAAATTATAAAAATAGTTTATAATTATAAAATTATTAAAATTTTGTTCAGATTTATATAAAATACTTTTACTTACCGGATGCCGGTTGTGATGAACTGGCCATAATTTACACCTTGTCTGTGAGTTCAAAGCTGAAATTTAATATAAACATCAGTAAAATGTTCATATCTAGTGAATTATTATTACTGTTGTTATTATTACTATTATTACTAGTAGAAGTTGTTGTTGTAGTAGTAGTGGTATGATTATTTGGATTACTTAGATTATTATTATTACGGTAACTGTTGTTTTCTTGAGCGCTGTTTCTGCTTTCTTCATGGTTATAAGGACACCTGACGCCACGTATTTTCTTAGGAGTTGCGTTTGCTTACTGCACAATTCTTTGCCTATCCAAACCTAAAATGAGCCACTCGTCCAAATACTGGAAGAACACTATGAGTTGGCGGTGACTCAATGATTTCATCGTTCGCATGGCTTTGCGCTAACCAGAACTGCAGGGTTCTGTGCTAGTGCCGGTGCTCAATGACTTCGGAGCAAAGGTACCTTGAATGTGTGTGTGTGTGTATGTGTGTCGCTATCAAGAGCCGTGTGCTGTCCGGCTGTGACACATTTTATGGCGCTTATGACGTCGAAATGTCGAGAGCACTGGCACCATATACTTTCCCATTTCTTGAACATCTGAATTTTAGCTTTCGTAGAACCCTCCATTTCCACAAGAAGTGATTGAGTCGCCGGCCTACGAACTAGGGACTGAATTGCTGCGTTGTCATCTTTGTATTTAACGATGCTGCGTCAGAAGCGTAATACCACTTTGCGTCGGTTAAACAGTTTGTGCTCGCAGTTATAACAAAAGGCCATCCAAGTTACTGCTCTGAGTTGGAACCCAACTCGGGACCTTGGAACTACCAGACCAACACTAACCAACTGAGCTAACCATCAACCCGTATCACGCTGCCTCAATTTCGTAGAAAAAAATAAAGTTTGGTAAAGTGAGGATTTGATGCCTTGTGTGTAAGCACAGGATTACCCATGGTTGGGGGTAGCTTTGATTTTCTTTTCGGTGAACTTAATTTCACGAATTCTTTATACCCCCCAGTATATATTCACCTAGCTTCATTGCATAAACGTCCGATTTATTTATGTTTTTCTTGGGATACGGTAATTTTGAATGACAGGAAAGTATTATTGTAACAATAGTATATTGTCACAATATAGAATATTTTCACAACACAGTACCAGCCTCGGTGGCCTAGTGGTTAGAGTGTCCGCCTCGAGACTGGAAGATTGTGGGTTCAGACCCCGGTCGGGTCATACCTAAGACTTTAAAATTGGTACTCCTCCTTGCTACCCTGTGAGGCACTCCACATGTAAGGGTTAGAAGGAGGGCTGGAATGCCCCATTTCAGTATAATGTGGCATGGGGATCCCGATATGACCATAGCAGTTGAAAGGGATCTAAAGAACAATACAATACAATACACAATACAGTATATTGTCAAAATGCAGTAAAATGTCACAATATAATATGTTGTCACAATACAGTATATTTTCAGAATACAGTATACTGTCACAATATTGTATATCGTCATAATGCAGAATGTTGTCACAATACAATATACTGTCACAATACAGTAGCATTTCTCTTTGAATCATTTCATACTATTTTAGGTTTTAAAACTGCTTTTAAAATTTTTATATCTAGAATCACGTTTCAGATACCCTTCACTGAATTTCATATATCTTAAAATTAATTATAGGCATCAAAATCTTTACGTAAAATTCAATTTTAGATTCAAAATTCAATTTAAGACATCTTTAAATAATTATTATTCAGCAATAAATGTAAAAACGGCATTCAGTATCACCTTACGTAGCTGTAATGATTATAGGAATATACAAAATTGCTTAGCAGACCCTGAAACGGCTTCAAATAGGAGTTATGGCTGTAGAGTCTATCACGGCCTTTCGTTTCTTTTATGTCGTTTTATGTCGACTCCTTAACCCACTTGCGGTATCTAACACAACAAATACACTATCCTTTTTTTAAAGTATCAAATTGAATTCATTTTAGAAAGTACAAAACCGGTCCAGCTGTTTCATACACATAAAAGATTGCTGTATATTTTTAAGTGTTTTAACAACCAATAACACCAGGTCACGGTGTTCAATGCAAATAAAAACCCGTGCAAACAAACTGTGACTGCAGTTTAGTAGTATAGTACAGCGGCGGCATTGTCTCGGAGTTGTAAATTTTGCGCTTTAGGAACGAAAAATGGGAATATCCATCAAAACATATGTAAATCCAAGAAATGGCGTGTCGCACATGTTCTCCATACGAATATATAGTTAAAATCCGGCAGTTTTGGTTTGTGCAGAAAAGCCCCCAGCCACGCACCCCTGGTACCACGACGATAAACCTGAGACATAAGATAGAGCATATGTAGGGGACTGTTTGCCTGGGCGTTTGTTAGCCCGAAACACCACCTCCTGTATTGATCTTTTCTATTATTCTCTCTAACACATATAATTATGTAGTACCATACTCGGATTTCCTCGTCTTTCCCATGTTTTAACTGAAAATACCGTTGGGACTCGCCGGACAAAAATAATCAGAAACGTGACAACCTCGCAACAAAGATAGCGCTTTTATCTGGTTTTAGTCCAGTAATCTTATGTTGTCAACTTATCCACAAATAAGACATCCTACAACAGCCTGTTATCAAGCGCCGTGGGTGGTCTCCTTGGCAGGGAACTGATGTACAAACAAAGCATTGCTTTCTTTATCAAAGGTGTCTAGAGGTAACATAAAATGCCAGGGATATGGCATGGTTCACTTAAGCTTCATTCCACGCAAAATGTACAGCACGGTCCCCGTCGTAGAAAAAAGAAAACCAAGACAGACACTTTCAAAGCACCCCCCCCCCGATTGGCACTCACGTACCAACCCCTTGCCATGTGTGTTCGCTATTTTCTCAACCACCCTGAACAAATAGTGTTAATTTTTGAAACAATACCCCTTTTCTTAAACCATATGTTGAACACAATTTAAATTAAATTAAATGCGGAGCACTTAATGGAAATAATCTCTTTTTAAAACAAATCTGACACTCCATGCAAATCACGACACCCCCCTTTGCCTCCCGCCCTCAAACACCACACGCAGGATTAATAAACTGATATTAAAGCCGGAACGAACAATGGTTAGTCGAGAACATTTGTAAATCAAGCGCATGCTCCATTGACCGGAAGTGCAAAAATTTATTATTATATTATTATTTTATTATTACATCAACATGTCAAGAGTTTTTAAGCTATTGGTCCCCCCCAAGCAGATGTGTCCATAGAATAAGCCAATTCGCACTTTCGGGTCTATCCGGTGGATGTGTTGTTTCGACTGCAACTTTTTTGGATAAATTATAAAAAAATAAGAAGGGAAAAACATCAAAATTCTTATTTTCTTTCAAGATGCACACTTTCAAATTTGTAAAGCCATCATATGATCTTTTAAAAACTATTTTACATATTTTTCAGTCCCTTTAATAACCAACATGTGAATATGCTTCTGGCAAAATGGGATTTTGTGGATTTTTGCCTTTTTCTATCATTTGTTTATATCCTTATCCCAACTGAATTCAACCGAAACGTAAAAACATTTCGGCAAAAGTCAAAGTGCGAATTGGCTTATAAAGACCACTGCTGGACAAGTTCAAAATTACTTTAAAGAAAGTACCGAGTACTGAAAGAAGTGGGGGTAGAAGTACAGATATTGCGTGTGTATATCAGGAATCTGTAAACATGTAGTAGTAGGGAAACGGGGATTGTACCACAGCAAGTGACGTCATCAGTCACGTGACCATGGTCATAAGGACCCCCCCCCCCCCTAGGCGGCCTAAACCTAACCGTAGAACAAACTATGTGTAGAACCCATTATGACGTCATAGGCGTAACCATGGTGAGAAAGTGAAGACCCCCTAGGCGGCAGACGGGTAAGACCCCATGGTGAAAAAGTGAGGACCTCCTCCCTAGGACATATTACGTACCGATCAACCCCTAGGACATTATGTACCGACCCCCCCCCCAGGACAGACTATGTACCGACCCCCCAGGATATACTATGTACCGACCCCCCTGGGATATACTATGTACCGACCCCCCCTCCCCCCCCCCCCCTAGGAGCGTAAGATTTAGCCGAATCAGCATAAAAATCATATATAAGTGTTGCGTCTCAGGGCTCAGCAACGACATTTGTTAGAAACATCATGGACAACACACCTCAGGAGACTCCAGCTATTGATGACTTAACGGCTTTTGAGGTAGATGAATCAGTTTACATCATGGTAAACATGTATGATGAAACTGCTGCAATAGCATATGCTTTGGAGGAAGCGTTAGGCTTTCCATATCAGATCGCTCCAGTGAAGGCTGACGTAACAATCACAGTGATGAGGAACGGTTGTCGAGTAACACTGACAACGGAGTGTTACAAGTGTCGGACGTGGCTGGAATATGCAGGGCAGCCTCATAATTGTCGCTGTGGAAATCCGACTTGCTGATGTACTAAAACTTGCGGACCCTTTTAAGGGCCATCCTATATTATGAAATGAAGCAAAACCTGTCTGTGTTTGTATGTGTGATGTTTGAGAATACATTTTATTGCATTTCAGTTTATTTTTTCAGGTCTAGTGACAACAACCATGGCAACTAGTCCTCAAAAGTGTTAGTTGGCGGATGAATACCATTTGGCGGATGAATATGCATATTCAGGAGAGTAAAATTCTGCTGAGTCAGCAATTTTAATAGGTTTGACGAGTTACACACCATTTTTGATAAACTCTACTCAAAAGTGTTAGTTGGCGGATGAATACATTTTGGCGGAAGAATACACATATCCAGGAGAGTAAAATTCTGCTGAGTCAGCAATTTTAACAAGTGTGACAAGTTACACACCATTTTTTAACGAGTTACACACCATTTTTGATAAAAGTGGTATAAATGGATGAGCAAGATATGCATTTCACCCATATGAGTTCTAACAGTTGATGTGACAACAACGATGGCAACGAATTCAGTCTTCTGTCATGATTGCGATGTTACATTTCCATCTCTGGAATTGTTCGTGGTACATAGATGCAAACCAGCTGAGTTGAAACGTGCTTGTGAAGAGCTTGATGAGCAGATTGAAGCAAAGAGACGAAAGACGGGACAGGATGGCATTGACAGACCTGATCCAGTCCTCTGCTCTGAATGCATTAAGATGTTTCCATCTCTGGAATTGTATGAGACACATGCATGTGTACCGATGGGGGAACAAGCTGCAAAGACAGTACAAGTAGGGAGAGGCAGAAGAGTTAGTCTTAGTGAAAACGCGCAGAGAAGACGGTTTGAGTCTGAAGATGGATCGGATTTACTGCTTGAAATGCGACAACAAGAGAACCGAATCAAGACATAATTCAATAATTCACGCACATACTCTCTCATTTCACAGACCGGAAATAATTAGAATTAGAACAAAATAGTGAACCTCCGAGTGTTAACTTATATATAAATCTGTTATTTTTAGAAAACGAAATAGGACTGGAAAGAACAGGTTTTGAATAACGTCGAAGACACCTCTGCCTTACGACATTGCAGAGAGGTCGTAAAAGCGACGTATCTCACAGATAATGACGTCATCCGCTAGAGGATTTTTTGTTGTTAAAAACTGGCGGCAAAATCCTTTCCCTTCAAGCTATAATAGTTAGTATCATCATTTTTATATAAGATTTTGCTAGCAGTGCCACCGCGGACTTTATTTTCGGTCAGTGATAATAACCGTCCCCATCCGCCCCCGCCTACGCCTCCACCCCCATACCCCTCCCCCGCCGAAATATAAATATTCTATCAGTGTGTGTGAGAAGTCATCAGCCAACCATCGAGGCTACCCAGACAAAGGAACAATTTGCGCATTTAGAAATACGTATATGTAAACGTATGTAAATAGCAAAGTTCATATGAGTCAGTAAAAATACATATTTAAGTTCGATAAATTTTTGGGAAAGGTAAAATTGAGTTAAAATGTGAATAAGTCAATGTAGAATTAGATTTAAAGCCCTGTAGAAAAAAGTAACCTGAAACCTTTTGTTTGTTAACAGTGCCGTAACTATAAGCGTGCTATGTAAATGTGATAAACGTATAACACAGGTGTGACGTAACAATAGACGTACAACACACATAAAGTGTGACGTCACGACAGGCATACAACAGAGTGAAAGTGCGGCGTAACCAAAATGTTCCAATACCCATGCAAGTGTAACGTCACGATAAGCGTATAACACACTAGTAAGTGTGACGTCACGATAAGCTTAAATACATGCGTAAGCGTGACCTTGCCATAAGCTTACAATATATTGGTAAGTGTGACGTCACGATAGGCGTACAACACTTGTAAGTGTGACGTCACGATAAGCTTAAATACATGGGTAATTGTTACGGCACGACAGACGTACAACACACTTGTAAGTGTGACGTCATGTAAAGCTTAAATACATGGGTAAGTGTGACGTCACGATTGGCGTGCAACACACTAGTAAGTGTGGGGTCATGATAAGTTTAAATACATGGGTGAGTGTGACGTCAGATAGGAGTGCAACACCCTGGTAAGTGTGACGTCACGTAAAGCTTGAATACATAGGTAAATGTGTGACGTCACGACAGGCGCACAAACACTGCAGTCCGTAAACATTGCAGTGATAGAGTACTGATGATACTCAACACGCATTTCGTTTTAAATAGTGAAATTTCAACTTCCGGTTTTGCATAGAAATGTGAATTAATTTCAATATTGATTAAAGACTAATCAACTGAATATTCTAAAGTATATATCTGTCAAATTTGACCTGCCAGTCCCAAAAGGCCTCACATTCTGTCCGAACAAGCTGGCATAGCAGGCAAAAAGGATCTATACCGAAACGATTCGTACAAGTTTCATTAAACCATGGATAAATCACTACATTTAGTAGTTATATACATATCTACATATGTATGGAGCGTTAAAACAGGATTTTTTTCGTCGTAAATATCGACGATATTTTTTTCCGTTTCGTAGGCGGACGTTGAAATTGAATCCCATTTCTCGATGGCGAACAAAATTTGGACGCTATCACCTTAGACCCTTATTCTGTTTGAACGATCCTTCCTTTTAGCTATATGAGATATTCAAATTATTTTGCGTTAACAGCTAGAAAACAACAAGCAATATTTTGTATAATTTTTCAACTGACCGTGTGCGTTCTGACGTGGTTACGTTCTGACCTGGGTAGATTTTATCTTTCTGACCTTTGTCCTTTTGACCTGGGCACATTTGTTCACCTACTGTCCTAGATACGTTCTACGCCTCGTAAGTTTTGAACCAGGTGCGTTCTATGTCGGATAGGTTCAGTGGTACGTATATTCTGACCTAGTTACGTTGTGACCATGGTACATTGTGACCTAGGTACCTTTTACCCCACATATATTCTACCCCTTTACGTTCTGACAACAAGTGCTTTCTGTCCTAAGTAAGCTGTGACCCAGGTGTTTTCTGTTCTAAATAAGCACATATCACAGCCCCATGTTGTGCCTTTTTTACACCAGGACAACAGGTCGTTCAGCGGCTTTCAATCTTATGAGTCTCAAACCCCCGTTTTCTTGGATCTCAGGACCACCCTGTGGAAAAGATTTTTTGTATTGCCCCTTGTCTCCACTATTTCCCCAAGGAGTCGTGACCTATTCCCTTCCTGGTCTATAGGCGGTGATCAATATTTATGGAGCATCTGGCCTGGTGTCATGGGACTCTGTCGTAGGTGCTCCAAGGACCCCCCTTTTGCGAAGAAGGACACAGATTGTCCTCCTACAGGCAAGTTCCGAATTACTGCGTTGTCATCTTTGTGTTTAAAGATTTACGCCAGAAGCGTGAACTGTCCCACAGTATAATGCCTTTCTCTACTGGTATCCAGGATAACCATTGCAGTCTTTAAGGCTATGGACTCGGAATCCTGCTCCCTAGGACCTTCAAACTTTTCATAGCTTACTTGTCCCGCCACTTGTCCGGGGCGTTGGAACCCAGTCACCGCATTCTGGTGTGATTGGTGAAAGTCATTGTGATTGGCTACGTCTATCTACCTGGAGATCATCTGTTGCAATAAGCCTCTGGTATGTTTGCTTCACTGTTTGCAACGTCTATACCGTGGGGAATCAAGGCGGCGCCCCCGTCTGCGTTTGCAATCGCCTGAGGACTCGGAAGACTATGAGGAAGGATGTAACTAGTTATGCTGATTATAACCTTCGGACTCACCAGGGACTATCTGTGAGTGACGGGACATGTGTATGTCGTGGTCATTTAGCAAGCTTGTGCTGAAAGAGCGAGGTTTATTGCTGACAATAGATTTATGTCTGTGTCTGGCCGCGTCAGTCTTTTGCTGCCTGTCTGGTATCCTCTGTGTCCCACCTCACTCCCAATCCGCGAGAGCATAAAGCTGTGACCAATGGACGGGGGAGGGCATTGGGAACTTCATCAAACCGGTTTCTTTTCGCTGCTGTTCAACTGACAGTGTTGGTTGATTCGACGTTATCAGTTGTATTCTGCAACGGGAAGACAAGCGCACCCTTCGGTAAGCATTTCAGGCGCAACCCAGAATAATTCTCATCAAAATCCATTTTAGTACCTCCACTTTTTCTTATGCTTTCTTATGAGAGGTCTGATTCACATTGTCGTTCGAGTACTCAGGTACCAAAATTAACAACTTCCTCATCATCTATGCTTGCAGACGTCCACCCATCAATGGGGCGAAACCAACATGGTGACCCCACATAAAACACGACCCATACAATGCTTTCGCTACTGCTCATGACTCTCCATCAACGAGAAGTATGACAGTGTGTTCCCTGTGTCCGCTAATCACACCCTGATGACTCAGTCCCTTGATCATATCATACCAAACCACACTTTTTTACAGCCATGCCATGAAGTTTATGCCCTCCACATACTTTGAGGCACATGTTTGTACACTTCACAGGTCACCACAACGTTGCAAAAAGAGGCATATGCCTGAATGTCGTGCGCTCTAGCACGTTAACCGATGAATCTTGTACGCGTTGGTTCCCACGACTGGCCCGACGGTGGCTCTGTGTTTCTAGGTTTGCTTCACGGTTTGGATGCGGCCAAGTAATGCGGTGGTCCCCAAGAGTGGTTCCACAATGGCGCCAATGCGCTTCAGTGTTGTATCCACCAAATAACGTGGTAGTGCCAATAAATGGCCCTACTGTGGCCTCAGCGTTATCTGGTTTGCTCCTAGGCTGCTTCTACGGAGTAGATCACTGTGGGTTGGAATTGGTCGTTAGAAGCGTGGAAAAAGTGTCTCTGAAGCCGAAATTCGCGAAAACGAATCACACGTTGCCTTCGCAGAGAGATATAAATGTGGCAAAGCATATTCGGTGTCCCTACCAGAGGTACGTCTTACGGCAAAAACTAAGAATCCATTCCCATTTAAATTTCTCTCCGTCTACAGCCAAGAATAACGTTTGAGCAGATCCTAAAACGCTACAGAAAAGCTCTAGACGTGTTCTTTTGGCCTACCTGTACTGCTAGACCGCCAAAAAGAGGTGAACAGGAATGAATTACAGTAAAACTCCGCTATTAGGTATAAAAAGTGACTGAATAATTTTGTCCCTGATGGCACGGTGCCCCTAATTTCGAGGTCCTGTTAATTTGAGTTCTTTTTGAATATCAAAGTTTTGATTATTTTAATTTTTATCAGATAGCGAAAGTTCGTTCAGTTTTCTTTTCACACTACCCTTAACTGACTATAAAGACAATGAATTACTTGCTCCTTTATACAAATTTTAAAAGACGGAGCATATGTCAATACTGATTTGTTGTATAAGGTTTCTCTCTTAAGCACACATCTTTTGTAATAAGCCCTATTGTCTTTACATGCATGTTCAATATAATGTACTCAATACCCACAGATAACAATAGCGAAAAAAGAAACACTATCGAGTAACAAGCTGATAGGGGCTGTTTATATCACGCACAAAATATGGGCAGCAATTTGACTGTCCACAGTAGAGGGTTTGTTTTAAATATGTAACCGTACTTACGGGATAAAAAGGGTGTCCCTAATTCTGAATAGAGGGGTGTCCACAATAGAGGGGTCTAGATATAACAGAACGCTATTGCGTTTTAATACAGACTGAAAAATGCTGTCCATAATTCAGGGGTGTCCATAATAGAGGGGTGTCCATATGCGGGGTTTTACTGTACATGCGTGCACCCACAGAGTAACTCACTAGTGGAAATATTGAAACGGCTGTATTGACACGAAGCCGGGATATTCGGTGGTTAAAAAACCGCCTGATTTGATTGCAGTACCTACAGGCGATTAACGGTGATGACAGAAAAGCAAAATTTAGCCTGACAGCTACCAAACTGACGTATATAATTATATAACCCCATTATATAATAATTTATATCATATAATTGTATATATAACCCCATATATAATTACCAAACCCCAATATAACCAACGAACCCCATTGCATGAGCGTTTTGTTTCTTTCTTTTTGTTTTTTTTTTTGACGGTTGGTCTTTTTTAATGACAAAGTGTTTTTTATTGTCTCAATACATTGGGTTTGCAATTTTCTCTCAGTCTTTTATTACCTTTTAAAATATCGAAAGGCTATCTTATGATATCTAAAATAACATTTCAGATCTTTCATTAATTTAAGATACCTTAAACTGAATTATGGGCATCATCGTTTATGTATAATTAAATTTAAAATATCTTTAAATAAATATTTGTAACTAAAATTCAGTAATAAATGTGAAAAAGTCATTACATATTACCTGTTGCAGTAGTGATGTTGAATAAACCACGAGGCCTAAAAGCAACGTTGTATGACAGTCTCAGTTAAATAGAAGTCGCTGTTGCAGATTTGTATTACCAGTTCGCTTTTCTTCTATGTCGTTTCTGTGCGTCTTTGGCGACTTTGTGGTATCTAAAAACAACAGATACACTATCTCTGCTTAATTAATGAATTAATTTTACAGACTGAGTTAATTTTAGAAGCCAAATCACTATTTTCTACCCACAAGAAATTGTTGAAGACAGTTAAGTATTTTAAACTGCCAATAATATTTGTATTTGGCGTTGCATCAAATTTTCACCCCCTCGAAACCTAACCCCTCTCCTTTGTCAAATATGCATATACCGGTGAACATTAGACATCAAATATCCACCCCCTCAAATATCTACCCCAACCCCTCCCAAGAAAAAGAATATTCTTCAATTTTCAATTAAATTTATTGCGGCGTTATCATGTTATTAAGTCTTTGAAAATTGCTTGCTTTCATGTAAAGTATTGCTAAGGATCGCTTGATTTTTTCTTTCTTGATCAAGATTTTATTGTTGATTGTTATTAGCAGCAGTTAATTTCTGTATACTAAAGCCTTTTTAACTTTCCGAGTTGCAAAATTACATATTTTGTTCCTTTCCTTTTTGCAATATTGTATATTAATTTCTTTCCCAGTTGCAACAATGCATAGTTTTAATTATATTTACGGTCGTCTGTTTCCCCAAAGATCTTTTTCTTGCCTGTTAAGCAGAGCTACAGGGCAAATCTCTTTTAACATTGATTAATGGATTGTTTTAATCACAAATGACAGATGAGAATGGGGTGCAAATGTAATTGGTACCCATATGTTAGACAATCCAATTCTGTTGGATAAAACTTCCGGTGCATGCGTATATAGAAGTAACGGATTGTGATAAACTCATCGCACAGCGGCGTACAGTGGAGCTGACCTCGCACTCGTCAACAGAGGCCGATTAATTGTCCCTAAAGGAGATAGGCTTTTTAAATATTATATATAATTTTGGACACTGTGGATAATTATGGATGCCGGAGAGCTAATTTTAGATGCAGATACGTTGCTTACAGATAGAGATACTAAACAGATAACTTTAGAGATTCTTTAGAGATACTTAGCATATGACTTTTTATTTTCTGAGGTACTTTTAGGCTTGTAAAATGAAGTACCAAATAAATTTTCACTTTTTGCAATATGCATAGAGTATGATTTATAAAGAAAAGTAACTTTAGCAATTTATAAAGAAAATCCCAACAAATTAACAAATAACTAGCATAGTTCGTGATTAACACACATAATAATTAAAACTGCTGTATTGGCGTTTGGTTAAAGGAGTGAAAGTTTGACGAATGGTAAAAATTTGTCAAGCTAATTTTTACCACAGAAGAGTGAAGATTCTGTGGGGTGAAAATTTGATCTCACACCAACTCCTGTATTGATCGTGTCTATTATTTCCTCTAATATATAATCTTGTAGCGTACTCAAGAGGTTTAGTTAAAAATACCGCGGGGGCCCGCTTGAAAGAGAAGGTTGAAAACTCAACAATCTCGCAAAACACGATGCCACTTAAGCATTGATTTATCTTGTCAAAGGATTCCAAATCCAACAGACAAACGCCATTTTGGCTTCATTGTATATAGTAGAACACTCGTCGTGGAAAATTTACTTCTTCACAAAGTAAATAGTCTTTTTGGCTTACTGATTTTTTATTATTTAACATTAAATGCGTTGTTCGCTTCAGTTAATGCACAGCTCGCGATGAAACGTCAGAAGTACAAATGTATTTAATTTTTGGGTCAGATTCAATTCTATTCTCCAGTTATAAGTAAAGGCTCAATACTTGCAAGGGTCTACTAAACTGCACTGCGATACGTAAAGGCTCTTGTGTGTTTAGTGGTCTAGGTGTGTGGATTGTGGGTGCAGGGAGTGAGGCGCAAGTATCAGTTCGGTTCTAAAACAACTAAAGCGTTCAATTCTGCATTTTCCTCAGCCTCGGATTTAAAATTTAAAAATTTCAGAAATCTATGTATTTTACCTTTGTCTTCCAATATTCGTAATGAGATTGAAATTATGTTCAATTCCATTCAGAGAAAGTGGCGTAGTACAGCCCCTTTGTTTTAAATAAATCAACATAACATTCCTGTATCGATAAAAAAAATACCTACCTATCTGGGCCGAGACACGATGTCTCAACCTACATGATGTCAACGCACTCTATTTTGTCTTACACTTCTATGCCAAAAATGCAGTATGATGTGGAAATAATTCCTAATAATACAATCAGGCCTGCTTTCTCTAAATATCTGATGTATAACAAGGATAAATTTCAACTGAATTCTGTGAATTAAACAATGAACTTAACATTTTATTCAATACACGTATTTACCAGCAATTTCAGACAATACACAATACACAACCCAATTCGAACATTGTCTGTTTTATATATGTGTGTGTATGTGTGTGTGAGTGTATGCGTGTTTGTGTGTGTGAGTGTATGTGTGAGTTGATATGTTACGGTATATGTATGCTCATGAATTCAAGTAAAGTTCCGCACAATTTCGCAATAATTTCGGTTATTCATACAGGACCATCCAGACCAGTTCGAAATTGATCTGGCAATTGTTGGTCTGGTAGTCATTCAGGGAGTAGCTGCCAATATAATCAATAACAGGGACCACAGACTTGCATGCGTGGTTTTAGGGGCTTGATGAATTTGCTGCCTACGTTCTGCATCGATGCCCCACCTCACCCCTCACTCTTCCTTTCGTCGTTCGCCAGAAAAATTCAGTCTAGTAAAGACAAGAGACATTTGAGCCTTAGAATTTCCAAATTCAGCTTCAGTCATTTCGCAAATTTGTTCACACATTGCACAAAATGTGTGAATGTGGCCACATCAAATGGTTAATTTCAGTTTCCCAAGGCAGCGCTTCTTTGGTATGCTTCGGCAGCATCGTTCAGCAGCGCTTGGCTTGTTCTGTGTAATACCTCATCTCGATTTAAACCAATTTTACGGTATTGGACCGCTTCACGCTAACATTTATCGTCGCCAACCCCTTCAGCTTCAAAATCCACTTTACATTTTCCATTTTCACCTAACTGTTTACGTTTTCATATGAACGGTTCGGCAATATCCTTAATCAGATACGAATTCTTAACAACGCTTTTTATGAATAAATCTGCTTGAATTGCGCTTCACTTCCACAGTTTACGGTAGGAGAACAAGGAACATAATATCTCTCCTCCACCCAAACACAGACAGAGAAGGACAGAGAGAAGAGAGAGAGGCAAATGGGCAGGGTAGCAGGGATAGAAAGGAGAGATGACAAAGGGCTAGAGAGACGAGGGAGTAGAGGGAAGATGGAGACAGTTGAACAAGAGGACAGGGACACGGGACTGAGAGACGAGAGAGGTAGACGGACGGAGACAACAGGAACAAGAAGATGGGTGACAGAGAGACGGTGGGATAGAGAGAAAAGATAGACAGAGGAACGGGAGACATATGGGCGGGGAACAGAGATCGCGTCAAACGGATGGGGAACCATAAAGACAGTGGGAACACAAGACAGACGGATGGGGGACAGAGGAGGTCAGGCATGGGGCAGACTTACCTTTGACGTCACGCTCTTTCGGGTGGGTGCGCAGAATGCTGTTGCTGCTGATGTAATATTTGCCTATGTACTTACCCTCGCCCTCCTCCTCCGACTCGCTCACCACCGTCAAGCTCCCCGTTAAATGATTTTATATTAAAAGTAAGAAAAAATAAACAAATAAATGTCGCTGATTAAACTAGGGATTATGAAAAGTATAAAACTAAAAGAAAGTGATAGTACTTTCAAAATAATTTGAACAGTTATAAGCTGTGAGATTTCAACATTTAACTGTGATTGAGTGTTATGGGGCTGATCAATGGCATTCCCACTGACTTCATCCCCGAAAGTATCTTATTCTAGAATAAAAAGACAATGAAATTTGAAAACTGATCTAGAAGGTTCGATTGAAATATGTATTAAAAATATGTATTTAAATGTATAATAAAAATCAATAGAAATACACCCACACACAGGTTATCAATAGAAAATTGACTAATAAAATGCCAAAAAACTTGTGTGCCGCAACTATAAGCGTACAAGACACTGTAAGTGTGATATTAAGTAAGGGTTGATCAACTGGATATTCTAAAGTACGTCAGATTTGGTAGTCCTATCCCCAACCGGTTCACTGCTAGCTGGACAAGTTGTCATAGCAGACAAAAAGGAATCATACAGAAATGGCTCGAACAAGTGTCAATGGATAAGTCACCAAATGTTCTAACCGTTATTTATATACAGTCATGCAACCATCAATAAAACAACATTTTGGTGCCTTGTTGCCGCCTTTTACAATGCTGTACAAGAAGCGGACACATGTTCTGTCAATTTATTATTTCGAATAGAACAAAAAGGATGCTTAAAGCAAACGAAAATCATATTCAAAGTTTATACATTTGTAGTAGCATATATTTAAAGCATATTTTATCACTATTCCAATCCCTGGCTTGAATAATTGTATTAGCAAAAAGTTTTGCATGCTGTTTTAAACCAAT
This sequence comes from Protula sp. h YS-2021, assembly GCA_949752745.1. Lineage (NCBI taxonomy): Eukaryota > Metazoa > Annelida > Polychaeta > Sabellida > Serpulidae > Protula > Protula sp. h YS-2021. The sequence continues at coordinate 97,104,948 of OX457027.1, read as the reverse complement.
TTGAAAATTCTATATATTTTTCTCAATAACTCACCATTTGGTATTTTAATGTTTTACTATATAAAACATCGCAAAAGTAAAATACACAAAACGAACCAATCAAATATTTATGATCCTATTCAATATATTGTTTGCAGACTTATTGCTACTCTGATAACCTTGCAAAGCTATATATATATATATTTATATATATATATATATATATATATATATATATATATATATATATATATATATATATACAGAAATGTACCTCCAGCAATACGGTGACCATTTTTGCTAAAAATTAGTATTAGAGAGACCAAAAATTTAGGGAGACCAAAAGTAAATTTCCTTGATTCTTAGCGTGTTTAAACGTTACGAAACTACACAGCAAACAAAAAACGAATGATTTTATGGCATAGCGAATATAATATACTTTGATTTAAAATTAAATTTGTGTGTTGACACTCGATAACAAGCTTTGAATTTGATATTAAACTTTATACCTTGTATAAATACATGTGCCTAAAAATCAGCTTAAAGGAGACCAGAGAAAACTGTCCTTTTTATTTAAAATCCGCTATATATTATGTATTTAAAAATATTATAGCAACCAGTATTTTTCCTTAACAGTTCAACAGCTTACACATGGCTTAGCACGAAATTGAAGAAAACATTCATTTTTCAAAGAAACGAACACTTTAGAGCAAGATGCATTATGACTTTATAAACATTATGACGTAATAAAACGAATCCCTACTTTATATATATATATATATTTAAGGCAACCATATATACAACTTGAGGATACATTTTGTCCATCATTAATGAATACTTCAAATCTTTGCTTTACAAAGTAAGTTTGCAGAGTTTAAATGTCACGTAACAATATTTTAACCTATAAACACGAAGCATCTTGCATATATTTGCATGCAAAGTGGAACCAAATGACCCAGTCATTGGTAACATGTGAACAGGGTCACCTCTCAGGGATGTCGTACATGCGTATAACTTCTAAACAATGCATATACATAACAAATAATAATAATAATTATAAACATAGGTTTAAAATAAATCTTTAAAACACCAAACTAGTAGCAAAATATGCTACTTTGGGAGACCAAATATACAGAGCATTAAACCACACACTTACGGAGACTCGGGAAATTCCGTGGTTTTAGCCAGGTCGCCTAAAATGCCATGGAAAATATAGAAAAAATCCGTAGACCAACTTTTTGTTTATTGTTTGCTACTTAATATGACAAGAGGAAAAATCACACACATTATCTACAACGTATAGGAACATTTTTTTGGTAATATTTGTCTTTCTAAACTCAAAAGTAAAAAATATACAAATGGTCTCCCTTAGTGCTATATATAAGGCATGGTCTCCCTATGACTGGTTTTAGATATATATATATATATATATATATATATATATATATATATATATATATATATATATATATATATATATAGAGAGAGAGAGAGAGAGAGAGAGAGAGAGAGAGAGAGAGAGACAGACAGACAGAGAGAGGGAGAGAGTGAGAGAGAGAGAGAAAGAGAAAGAGAGAGAAATGTACCACCAGCAATACGGAGACCATTTTTGCTAAAACAACAGTATTAGTGAGACCAAATATTTAGGGAGACCAAAAGTAGGTCTCCTTAATTCTTAGCGTGTTTAAACGTTACGAAACTACATAGCAAGCAAAAGCGAATGATTTTATGGCATAGCGAATATAATATACTTTGGTTTAAAATTACATTTATTACTTGACACTTGATAACAAGCTTTCAATTTGATCCTAAACTTTAGACCTTGTAGTAATACAAGAGCCAAAACATCAGCTTAAAGGAGACCAAAGAAAACTGCCATTTTTATTTAAAACCCGCTATATAGTATGTATTTAAAAATATTATAGCAACCAGTATTTCTTCCTTTACTGTTCAACATGCTTACACATGGTTTAGTACGAAATTGAAGAAAAAGATAATTTACCACTGTAAACAGGCATTTGTTTCAAAGAAACGAATACTTTAGAGCAAGATGCATCAAGACGTAATAAACATTATGACGTAATTAAACGTATCCCTACTTTATATACATATATATAGTGTGTAAACCGACTTAAGGGGACTATGTTTCACACTTATACAAAACACTTCAAAGAGAATTTTGTTTTGTGTTCATTACTTTTTTTGCCTACCAAAGTAATTTTTAAGTGGTTGAAATAACATTTAGCACTATTTTGTCTTAAAAATATAAAAATCTTGTACATATTCATGAAAAATATATGGTCTCCTTATTGCTGGTTGTATATTTCTAGGTGTATAAACCGACTTAAGGCGACCATATATACTTGAAGAGACATTTTGTTTATCATTAAGTACTAGTTCAGTTCTTTGCTTTCCAAAGTAATTTTGCAGAGTTTAAATGTCACGTAACAATATTTTAAACTATAAACATGAAGCATCTTGCACATATTTGCATGCAAAGTAGAACCAAATGGCCCAATTATTGGTAATATGTGTATAGTGTCATCTCTCATGGCTGTCGTACGTAACTTTTAAACAATGCATGTACATAACATATAATAATAATAATAAACATAGGTTTAAAATAAATCTTTCAAAAACACAAAACTAGTACCAAATTATGCTACTTTTGGGAGACCATTAAACCACACACTTACGGAGACCGGGAAATTTCGTAGTTTTAGCCAGATCGCCTATGGAAAACCGGTAGACCAACTTTTTTGTTTATTTTTTTTTTGCTACTTAATATGACAAGAAGAAAAAAATCACACATTTTCTACAACGTATAGGAACATTTTTTGTAAATTTTTGTCTTTCTAAACTCAAAGTGCTACATATAAGGCATGGTCTTCCTTTGACTTTGATATATATATATATATATATATATATATATATATATATATATATATATATATATATATATATATATATATATATATATATATATATATATATATATATATATATATATATATATATATATATATATATATATGACCCGTGCAACAAGACTTATTCCTCTCAACAAATACTTTGTTCCTTAATTAGGGGGATCTTTTCAGTAGGTTGAATTTCCCCCATTTTCAGATGGTTGGAAAAATTTAGGAGTTCCCGATGAGTTACGCTCTTAGCTGGGCAGATTTTGATGTGATCACGTTCTAAACTCAGTACAACCTTACCTAGTTACGTTCTGACCTGGATACATTTTACCTAGGCATGTTTTTGTCCTCGTAGGGTCTGCCCTAGATGTGTCCTGTCTAGTGTACGTACTTCCCAAATATGTCCTGTCTAGCGTACGTACTTCCCTGATGTGTCCTGTCTAGCGTACGTACTTCCCTGATTTGTCCTGCCTAGCGTACGTACTTCCCAGATGTGTCCTGGCACTCGTGCCACTGACCATATATGCTATGTGGTACATAAGTTTTAAATCGCGTACGTTCTAGCCTGGGTACTAAATGGGTTCAGTCGCGCGCATATTCTGACCTAGCTACGTTCTGATCTTTGTGTCTTTTAAGGTCTTAAGTCTAAGTTTTCTAACAACATATGTCGGTATCTCTTACAAAACAAAAGCTTTTTCTGCTTCGATAATCCCCCATTGGATGAGATATATTCATAAATTTTACATCCGTTGTGAAATTGTTATTTTTACAGACAAATGCGTTGCTGCCAATATGTTGAATTTACTCTTACCCAAATGATCAATTTATATATTTTTGTCTTTATTTGACGTATGAAATTAACGCAAACAAATAGCAATATATATTGTTTTGCCATGTAATCTGTTGACATTTTATAAACGAATTTAAACTCTAACAACAATAATGACAGCGAGAAATCAAATCTGTCTGACATGTGATGTAAATATAACGAACGATATACGAAAAATATTCACAGTCACATTCCTTAAGGTACTAGCCATCAGGGAAAATCTCTCAAAGACAAATTTTACGCCGTTATGCCGTCTTTAACGACATGAGGCGTATTACTTGAGGCTATAAAGTCTTAGAACGAGTGTTTTTCTTGAGAGTATAAACAGGTGTCTGGAGACGAGTGCTTCCCATAGCGTGTGGCTCATGTCATTACGTTTGCGAAAGCAGAAAGGGGGTGCTTGTTGTTTGATTCACTAATAATATAGAAAATGTCAATGAGCGATTGGCACCTGACAAACAGCTTCTCACTCCTTGAGGACCTTTCCTTAAGATCTTCTGGTGTTTTTCTTACAATCAAAAGCAGCAAAACCTTCTTTTTAAGAAACAAAACGACTTTAACTTCTGGTTTTGGCTTCAACAATGTGAATAAACCTTATGTCTTTAAAGAGTTTTATAAAAAAAAATGTGATCACACAGGATGAGCCGAATACATTACTGTACTTTATTAATCTGTATCCCATCAACAATGTTAAATCAAGATGTGCGCTACACAGAATAATCCCTATTTTGTTAATTAATAGAAAACATTGTTTTTAAGCTTTTAAGGCAACATCTGAGCGAGATGATCCTGGTTGCTGTTCTCTAATGCCTCTCGCAAAGCAGCAAGATCCCCGTACGAGCCCTTCATGACACTAGTAAGTATGTAGTCGGCCTTTTCCGATTCTGTGCTAAAGCTCTCTACTTCTTCTTTTTGTGCTTCTGTTAAAGCGTTGGCCGTAAACATACGAGTAATAACTTCGCCGGTTTTCATGTTTGTTTTTAGATCTTTGAAGACGGCTTGTATTTTTTTCCGATCTTCTTCAGTAAGTATCCCTGAAACATAATGTAACACAACAGCTTGCTGTTAGATTATTTAATATTAAAAGTAAACAAAATAAACAAACAAATGTGGCCACCTGAACTTGAAAACCATTATAATACTAAAACAAATATCTGGATATTTTAAATATTTGGAATAGTATAGAATGTGAGATTGTATCACTTATCGTGTTTAGGGTAAACGGTCATATGCCCCCCCCGGTCAACTGCCTCCCAGTCAACTGCCCACCCCCTTTTTTGCAACCCGATCGACTGCCCCCTCCCCTGCAATTTGACGGGGTCGTCATCTGCCCCCCTCCTTATTTTAGTGGGAAAGTAATTAAGCTAAGTATTGCAAAACTTACAAAACTAAAACAAAGTGATAGAACGTTTAAAATACTTTGAGTTATAAGATGATTTTAACATTTTAACATTTAACCGTGTTTGAATGTTATGGACTACTCAGCGGTATTCGTAATGACGTTTTTTTTAAAATTACCTTTTTCAGTATTAAAATGATGCCAAAAACTTGTAGCAAAACAGCAGGTTCGATTGGCTCATTTAAAAATAAAGATATTTATACACATAATTGAAGCAAATAGAAATTCACTACCATACATTTTTTTTTGGATAAAGGATCGGCTAATGTAATGCCAGAAATCTCCAGCTATATATTGTTTATACGTGATTTTAAATGGCCATGCTTCATTATTTTCTTGCCCATGAATTGCAAATTATTCCCACTTGCAAACATAGTTTGCAAATGGGTATGCTTTGCTAAGAATTCTGGCTGTTTATTCCTTTCTTTTGTTATTTGTTTTATTTTTTTTTTGTTTTTTTTTGTCACGGAGGTTTCCAGAAAACTCCTCCTACGCTATTTGACGTAGGACGATGAAATTTGGCACAAAGATAGAGCGTGGTAAGATATCGTGAAATACGCAAATTTTTTAACCTTGACCTTCAACATCAAGGTCAAATTGAGGTCAAGGTTTTTTACCTCAAAGTGGTTTCTAGAAAACTCCTCCTACATGGTTTGTAGTAGAAAGCCGGCATTTAAAAGAGTCATAGAGGGTAAAGGGTTGTCGTGAAATCCGCAAAATTTTTTGCTGGAAATAGCGCTCAAATCCTTCTTTCAACACGTGTGCAGTGTCAGTGGGCACTGATATCGTGGATGGAATCTCGACATTGACTGTCAAGGTCAAGGTCATGTTACCTCTGAATATTGAAATCCGTTGGAGCAAAATTGTCCATTATCTCGAAAACGGTTAGAGATAGAGCGATTTTGAGCTTATTTTCGACCCTTTGGGCCTAAAAGACGTTATATAATAGGCACATGGGTGACCTTGACTTCCTCAGTCATGGTAAACGTCAAAAAACCGGAAGTTGACCATTATCTCGAAAACGGTTAGAGATAGAGCGGTTTTGAGCTTATTTTCGACCCTTTGAGCCTAAAAGACGTTATATAAGAGGTACCTCGGTGACCTTGACCTCTTCCGACATGTTCAAGGTCAAAAGCCGGAAGTTGACCATTATCTCGAAAACGGTTAGAGATACAGCGATTTTGAGCTTATTTTCTATCCTTTGGGCCTAAAATGCGTTACATAAGGGGTACCTCGGTGAGCTTGACCTCTTCCGACATGGTCAAGGTCAAAAACCGGAAGTTGACCATTATCTCGAAAACGGTTAGGGATAGAGTGATTTTGAGCTTATTTTCGACCCTTTGGGCCCAAGAGACGTTATATAAGAGGTACCTCGGTGACCCTGAACTCTTCCGTCATGGTCATGGTCATAAACCGGAAGCTGACCATTATCTCAAGAACGGTTAGAAAATTGAATTTGATTATTTGAGATTACATTATATTTACTGCGATGTCTTTGTTCAAGATAATAATTCGGAAGCTGACAATTATGTGAAAAGACTGAATAATGTGTCTTTGACCAGATAGGTTGTACTATTGCAAGTGGGTGTCATTTCGCTACGTGTAGCGAAATTCGGTCTAGTTTTAATAATAAATTAGGAGAAGATGAACAAGACATAATCAAGTATGTGCCTCCCAAATTATATGGGTCTTAATCTCCGACTAGTTAACTGGACATAGTGACATATTAGAAGAGGAATCAGACGGAAATGCATCGCAACCAATACACACATGTAAATGTTTTTTTTTGTTAAATAAATAAATAAATATTGTTAATTTACACACACTTTGCTTAACACTTAAGAATATCATGATTAATATATCAAAAGCCAACAAACCCTCTCTGTTATGTGCCATTTGCATATTTTGAAAAGCATCACTCAAATGCTCTTCAGATTTCTCTGGCTTTGATGAAATAGAAAAATAAAAGTATTAGAAACAAATTTTCAAAGATTACCATTTATGTGTTTCAATGAAAAGCACAATCTCTTGCAACATTTAGCATTTTAAAAACTTAATTCTTTTCCAAATACGATGTAAAAGTTTATACATGATCATAGCGAATGTTACTTTTAGCAAATTACTGTTTGGTTCATCCTTGGTACAGAATATCTGAGTTTTAACATTTCGTCAGTGTAACAAATCTGAAATCCCAAATGTCATTGTTAACGACATAAAATTTTAAAGGCATTGCTGACTTGTACTTAACCTCAAAAAGAGCATACGTGTGTTTGCATATGGTACCAGAAGCACTTACCTTTTTAAGAACATTTTCAAGCATTTCTATTATATCGCATCTTTCAATCTCTTTCAGAGCACTAACTAACTGCTGAATCTTCTCGTTTGGAGAACAAGAATTTTTGATTGCGTAACTCCATTTTTTCAAGACGGCAAATGTGCGATCGACAGGTTCTGTATTTTTTTCTTCAATTTGATCTACTACTTCCTTAGAAACGCCCAAGTTAATGGCAAGTTGTAGACGCTCGCTTCCAATCTGGTTTGCGACAGCAAGCAATACTTTTTCAGTTAAATGTCCTGAATGGAAAGAAACATTTGATTTCGTGGCCTACTGTTAATAAAACTAAAATAAAAAGCTAACTAGAATATTGTGCACAGTACATAATTTATGTTTGTGAACAAAGGCACTAACACCCATGCTATATGCACATGATATCAGAATAACAAGTCAGAGGTTTGATTGTTTATTTGGTGTTTTATGTCCCGTTCACCATCTGTGATGGGTACATTGGGTTGCACTTGTTAGAGGAACAAGTGGGCGAAAAAAGAGGATTGAAGAAATAGTAAAAGAGGTCAGAGGTCAATAACAAGATAACAATAACATGATGTCAGGATAACAAATCAGAGGTCAGTCCCATGCTATATGTACATGATGTCAGGATAACAAGTCAGAGGTCAATCCCAAGCTGTATGTAAACGATCACAAATTCCAGGTCAATCCCACGCTCTCTGTATCTGATGTCATGATAACATATTAGAGGGTAGTCGCATGCTATAGGTACATGATGTCAGGATAATGAATTACAGGTCAATCCCATGCTATATGTATATGATGTCAAACCCATGCTTTGTGCACATGATGTATACATGATGTCAGGATTGTAAATCAGAAGTCAGTCCCATGCTATATGTAGATGATGTCAAACCCATGCTTTGTGCACATGATGCATACATGATGTCAGGATTGTAAATCAGAAGTCAGTCCCATGCTATATGTACATGATGTCAAGATATCGAATCCGAGGTCAATCCCATGATCTATGCATGGTGTCAGGACATCAAATCAGAGGTCAATCCCATGCTATTAGTGCATGATGCATGCATGATGCCAGGATAGTAGATCAGACGTCATTTCCATACTATATGTACATGATGTCAGGATAACAAATCAGAGATCAGTCAGTCCTCTATGTATATGATGTCAGGATAACAGATCAGAGGTCAATCAATCCTCTTTGTACATGGTGTCTGGATGGCAAACCAGAGGCCAATCCCATGAGATATGCGTAAAAGTTAAAGTTTATGGAAAACCTGGGTGACTAGCAAGCAGTTTGGCCATTACTCTAGAATTGTGCAACCCGAAGGCTCAATTACAACGTGTCGTGTTTTTGAAGCAATAGGAAATACCGATCAATCATTTCACTGTGCAGTGAGAGTTAGTGGCTAGTGACTAACATATGGTGACTATAACATGCAGTTTCAGTTTTGAATAGCAAAGATTATTAACGTGATTATTATACTTGGTTCAAGTCAGTGACTTGTAAAAAATATTATAAAATTGTGGGAAAGTCTTTTTCTCTTTTCGGTATCCCTCATTTTGTCCTTGCTTCTCCTATAATGTTTCAAAATAAATAGATTAAACCTGATAAACATGGCGTCCGGTTATGGTTTGGATAGGGGAGGATGTAAAGGTAATTCGTAAAGTTACAGGCTTAGGCGTTTTCTTTCTCTAGCAAGATTTAGATCTTTCAAGAATGTGTCTTTTAAAATCGATGTATCTAAGAGAAATTAAACAAAACCTGATAGAAAGATTTTAAAAGGCCTCTTGAGGACAGAAATTTATTTAATATATGTTTTACCCAAGTATTATTTAATGTATACTTCACCACGTATTTGATATTTCGCTTTTGTGAAATATCTTCTCCGACTGTGAAGAAGAAATTAAGATAATAATCATCAATTATTCCTCGTTAGGTAATTCATAAGGAAAAACCTTATCATTTAAAATGCTATGCTGTGAAGAAGCACTTTTTCTTCCAAATCGACATACGAATGAAAAGTTTTGCCGCAAAAAAATTAAATCAACCGTTTGATTTAGGTCAACTGGTGCAACTGAACTTCAGTTCAATATCATAAAAGTTTATCAACGCTCAGCTTTAACGAAAGGACTATTGTCTTTGCAATTTCATCATAATCGGCCAAGGCTGTCCAAAATCATGGTGCACGCACAGTAAGGGTCACCCACGGACAGACAGACGTACGAACTGGCTGACATGCCGACAAAGTCAATGTACCACCTACGGACATAGACCTGTGAACGGGCTGACATTCCAACAAAGTTAATATGTGGGGGAGGTATATGTCGTCAAAATAAAATATGCACATTTAGTGTACATAGATTGGAAAATCAAAGAGTGAGAAGGAATGGTGCGTTTCAGCAATTAACGAGTTATAATAAGAATGTATTTTTCTATGCAGCGTTTTAGCAAGTAACGAGATAAAAGGGGAATGACTTTTTCTATAGTGCGTTTCAGCAAATATCGAGTTATAACAAGAATGTCTGTCTATGGTGTATTTCAGCAATTAACAAGATATACCCAGAATTTCTTTTTTCTATTCAGCAATTAACGGGTTATAACAAGACTGTTTTATGGTGTGTTTCAGCAATTAACGAGTTATAACAAAAATTTCTTCGTCTGTTGTGTGTTTCAGCAATTAACGAGCTATAACAAGAATGTCTTTTTCTATGATGCGTTTCAGCAATTAGCGAATCATAACAAAAATGTCTTTCTCTGGTTGGTTAATTAATTTCAGCAAAAGGAGGTAACTGCAGAATACATGTGACCTGATCAATATTTATTATTTATTTAACTTTGTACGATCAAGTTTGTCTGAAATACTTTTACTTACCGGACACTGGTTGTGGTGCACTTGCCATAATTTACACCTTGTCAGTGAGTTAAGTGCTGAAATTTAATATTAACATAAGTTAAATGTTTTTATTATTATTATTATTATTAGTAGTAGTAGTAGTAGTAGTAGTAGTAGTAGTAGTAGTAGTAGTAGAAGTAGTAGCATCAGTAGTAGTACTAGTATTAGTACTACTACTGACGCTACTACTTGTAGTAGTACTAGTATTAGTATGATTATTATTATGGTAATTCGACACCGTTGCCTTTGTTGTTTCCCCCTAGTAAACCCAGGGGTATCTCCACAATATGCAGTGACACCTCGGTTTGTGAAGCAGTGCTATGGCAATCAGGTTGCTCAGTTTGAGTAGCCGATCTGCAGCCAGGCAAACCCTGCCTGTGATGTCTCCCAGGAACACTGTTATTTGCATGGGCTCTATTTCTGCTTTCTCCATGCTCAGCAGAACACCTGACGTCACATATTTCCCTGTAAGTATGAGCGCTTACTGTGCAACTCGCTGCCTGTCCAGACCAGCAATTAGCCAGTCGTCTAAATACTTGAAGAACAATATGAATTTGCGGCGGCCCAATGATTTCAACATTCGCATTACTTTGCTGTAACCAGAACGACAGCGCTCTGTGCTAGTGTCGATGCCCCCTCTCTTGGAAACAAATGCACCGGTGGGAGAGTGCATGGAAATGTGGAGGTACGTACGTCTATCGTATGCATGCAAGAGCCTATGCTTTCGGGATGTGACACATTTTATGGCGAGTATGATATCGATATGTGCAGAACACTGGCGGCATATGCCATTTCTTGAAGTAAACATCTGAATTTAAGCCATCGCACTGCCCCAGGAGCCTCCATTTCCCCTAAGAAGTGAGTCGCCAGCCTACGAGTCACGGATAGAATCGCTGAGTTGTCATCTTTGTGTTTAACGATGCTGCGTCAGAAGAATAATACCACCTGGCATCGGTTGAGCTGTTTGTGCACTGACACATCGATGCTTGAGTACCAGCTTCGTTGTCGCCATATAGGGGGAGTTCACTACGCATGCCCATTTATTTTAGGAGATTGTCGAAAGATTCAGCTAAGACAATTGGAGTACGAGGCAATCCTCTGTTTACTACCCCGAACTGGAACAGAATTCGGGACCGTGGGACTATCACACCAACACCATAACCACCTGAGCTCACTATCACCCCTTCCACTCCAATTTTGTCGCTGTGAGGGCTTTCTTTCATGCAGCTGAAAGATCTAGACAGTTGCGTTTATATTCCGTAAAGTGATCGGTTTTGGAGCTTATGCTTGTGGGGTCCGTTTAGTTTTGCTAGTAATGGTTCAGTTAGCAGATGTGTCTTCAGATGTTTGAAATTGTTTGTTTGTTTGTTGTTTGGTATTGACGTTTCCTTTACGGCGACACCGATTCATTTATAAACCGATAGGAAGGGAGTATTCAGTTTCATCACGACCATTATCTTTTCACACAGCAGATCCCCAGTTTGGTCACCAATGACGGCTTTATGTCCACTGCAACATTTATAAGAGCCAAGACTCGAAAGAGTTCCTTTTATTTGGTTCCTCCCTGCTGCCTACAGTAGCGTTCATGGATGGATACTCCATCGTCTGAGTGTAAACGCATTCCTTGGGACTGCAATGGCTGGTATTGTAAGGCGTTCCCGTACGGTCTGCACACATGCCAGCCACGGTAAGATCTTAACTATTCTGTAGTTGAGTACCTTTACTAGTTTGCATCACGAGCTTTGAAATCTCTCTGCATACGCTTGATTGCATCCAGGATACCTGTTCTAGTATAAACACGGCTATGATTCGGGCCCTGTTCCCGAGGACCTAGGCCTCCAACCTGAAACCGGCCCTAGTGTCTTCCATTGGGCAACCCACCGTTGTGTTGGAAAAATTCTCAGTCGTTCGAAAGATGTCTCTCAGGGGCACAGAACAGGGCGTCGGACCCTCGTCACGTTAAACCAGTCTTACTGGACGGTTAGTCGATAAACGACTCCCTGTCCTGGGTGTTCGAACCCAGTGGCCCGATTCTGGGTACTTGAAAGTCAAAGTAACCAGTTAAGTGTACCTACGTCGAGATTTGCTCCTACCCGCTCCGAATCGTTGGTATGTTTGCTTTGCTGTTCGTAATTTCGATGTGCTGGAGATTCGAGGCGGCGCTTTAGATTGCGATCCGACGGCAAGAAGCCGCCTGAAAACTCAAAAAACGATAAGGAAGGGATCTGCTGTTTGTAACTGGTTTTGCTATGCGAGCGCCTGGTAGGGTGACATAACTCTCTCCTATGCTGACCTTCGACAGAACTTTCCATTTCGGACCAAAGCGCGTTCAGGGCCAACCTCTGAGTGACGGGATATGGAAACGTCGTTGCCATTCTGCCAGCTGTTGTAAAAAAGTCAACGCTTATTTCTATAACAATTACTTGTATATTTTATGTCTAGCCAGTCTGTCTCTTCCGGCCTGGCATACCCTGTGCGACCCCCAACCTCCTCGCGAAAGAGCATGCTGTGACCAATGGATGGGGCATTGGAAATTTTCCTTCGGCCATCCTGACACTGGTTTCTTTCACTGCTTAGCGACCAAATGAAACTTTTGCTTGATCCACGTTACCAGTCGCTTTCGGGAGGGGTGCGAGAGTCGCACCACCGGCTAAGTCTTTAAGAGACAATATCAAGCATAATACTCCTACTGAGTGCACTATCTAATGCTTTATTTTAGAAGACGTCTGATTTACACTGTCGTTCGAGTCCTCGGACGCCCTTCGTCTTACACCGTCTTCGCCCCCAACATGCTACAGTGTTGCTCCCACCGAGTGACGAAGCGCTGCCCCCAAGTGGACCCACTTTGGTCTTCGTGTGTGTCGCCTTTTTGCTCCTAGATTCCTGCTACAGATAGCTAAATGTTCGTCCCCACACTGAGTGATGCATTGGCCGTTAGCGCCGCGGGTATGCACCGCTGAAGCCGAAGTTGGCGAAGACGTATCACGTTACTTCAGTTACGCAGAAAGATACAAGTTTGACAAAGTACTTGACCCCTGTCAAGTGGTGAGTGCCTTGGAGAAAAACTGTAAAATTCAAGGTAAGTCTGTCATCGAGCCACCCAAAACTGAAAATCACCACCATTCACATCTTTCCATCTACATCCATAGAAAACATATCGGCAGAATCCAGAACCCGTAAAAAGAAGTGAACAGAAATGAGTAAGTTCCCCCGAGCAACGCACTATGAAAATGTTGAAACGGCTGTATTTACTCGATCGCACAAAGCAGTAACATTACGAGGTAAAAGAAATGTATACAGGCAATTTATGCTAACTACGAAACAACATGGTTACGCAACATAAAAATTGTCAGCCCTTGAGCCTTCGCTTGATTTTAATAAAATCGCCGGACATATCTAAGACACATCCACCAGATCATGATGCTTTTGGGGCCCCTTCAACGTCCATTTGCTCTTCAAAGTGCTGCTTTGGACGCCTAATGAGTAGAAAAACGGTGGAGGACACTAAAAGTGGTCTTCTTGTTTAGGCGTTAACATGTAAAGTGAGGATTTGATGCTTTGTGTGTGAGCACAGGTGCACCCATGGTTTGGGGGTAACTATGATTTTCCTTTCAGTGAACGTAATTCCACCAGTTCTTTATACCTCCCTGATATATATTCACCTTCATGGGATAAACGTCCGATTTTTTAATGTTTTTTTCTTGTTATACGGTAATTTTTAATGACAGGAAAGTATTAGTGTAAAAATGCTATACTGTCACAATACAGAATATTATCACAATACAGTACATTGTCAAAATACAGTATTCTGTCACAATACAGTATATTGCCGCAATACAATATAATGCCACAATATAGTATATTATCAACATACAGTGCATTGTTACAATGCAATATATTTTCAGAATACAATATATTGTCACAATGCAGTATATTATATTATAGAAAAAATACAGTATATTGTCACAATACAGTATACTGTCACAAAACAGTATATTGTCGCAATACAGAATAATGTCACAATAGAGTATGCTGTCACAATACAGTACATTGCCATAATACAGTATACTGTCACAATACAGTGTATTGTCACAATATATTATACTTTCACAATACAAAATATCGTCGCAATACAGTATACACTCACAATACAGTATACTGTCACAATACAGTATATTGCCAAAATACAGTATATTGTCAAAATACACTTTATTGTCACAATACGGTATAAGTAGGGGAAAAGTGGGGCTCCGAAAACAGGAAGTGACGTCATAATGACGTCAGGAGGTGTTTTCGGAGCCCCATGGGGTTTCGAAAACAGTGACGTAATATTGACGTCATATTAATGTCAGATGGTTGTCATATGGTTTTGATATGGTTGTTATATGGTTGTCATATGGTTGTCATATGGTTGTCATAATGACGTCAGGAGGTGTTTTCGGAGCCCCATGGGGTTTCGAAAACAGTGACGTCATTGTTTTAGAATCCCCATGAGTGTTCTGGAATAGGTAATCGATAGAGCGCGCGCCCGTTCAATGACGTCATGATGACGTCATTATGACGTCATCTTGATAACGTAATAATGACGTCATCATGACGTTATAATGACGTCATAATGACGTTATGACGTCATTTTAAGACAGTCCTAAGCAGCATAACCCTAAGTCATCATGACGTCATTAGTCACGTGACCTGTCAATCATGTGTCACGTGACCTGTGAATCATGTGTCATGTGACCCTAACTGTATATGAGGAATATTTTCCCGATCATTAACCTTCCGGCCCGAATGGCTCAGTCGGTAGAGCATAGGACCCGTAAGCGAAAGCATGATCTGAAGGTCGGTGGTTCGAACACGCCCTCCGGCATCACTTTCACTTTCTGTCTATCATGTTATTGGGGTTGTCAAAGTGAGTTATTAGTCACGTGACCTGTCAATCATGTGTCACGTGACCTATCAATCATGTTTCATGTGACCCTAACTGTATATGAGGAATATTTTCCCGGTCATTAACCTTCCGGCCCGAATGGCTCAGTCGGTAGAGCATAGGACCCGTAAGCGGAAGCATGATCTGAAGGTCGGTGGTTCGAACCCGCCCTCCGACATCACTTTCAGTCTATCATATTATTGGAGTCCTCAATCTTAGGACACCCCCGGGGTCCTCAATCTTAGAACACCCCCCGGGTCCTCAATCTTAGGACACCCCCCTGGTCCTCAATCTTAGGACACCCCCTGGTCCTCAATCTTAGGACACCCCCGGGGTCCTCCATGTGAGGTCTTCCATCATCTGTCCATTATACCAGCTCTGGCTGCCGTTGGATACACATGGAAAAAAAGTGAAAACAGTTGCTCTTACCTGTAGTACTGTTGAAGAACAAGTGAAGTATTGACTGGAATACACATAGGAGACGAAGTGAAACATTGACTATTCTTTGGAATAAGGAAGTGAAAGATTGGTTATTCTTTGGAAAGGAATTGAAAGATTGGAGACATGGAGACGAATTAGCCAAAGATTTGTGGTATGTGACCTTTTTTTGTGACACTATGTAACATTATGTAACAATTTGTAACATTGTGTAGCATTATGTAACACTATGTAACATAATGTAACACTATGTAGTACTATGTAACATAATGTAACACTATGTAACACTATGTAACATAATGTAACACTATGTCACATCATGTGACACAATGTGACTATGTAACATCATATGGCTATATGACTATGTAATTGCTATGTGAACATAATTAGTCAAACGTATGTATGTCATTGTCAGATCGTTCAACAGACAAGCCGTAATAGCTCACTTGGTAGAACGAACGGCTAGCACACTGAGAGTCGCGGGATCGATCCCACATCGGGGGCAAACTTTTTTTTGGTTTTTATTCACTTTTATGACTCTGTAACATTATGTAGCATCGTGTGACTGTGACATGATGTGACTTTATGTGATCTGTGACATTATGTGACTCTGTGACTTTTTTTAACATAATAGCTATATTTCTATGTCTATTTTCACTATTATTATTATGATAATATTTTAATTAGTCATATTTCAACGGTTTCATTACAATAACCACACACACACAGTATAAGTAAAAGGGAAAACCGATTGATAAATTTTCAGAGTGCACTCGTTCAGAGCGTGGGGGAAAACCGATCGATACATTTTCACTACAAAGTCAAACTACAAAGTATAAAAGGCAGCCGCCCTCAGACGTAACACACATTCTGTATCAAGATGTTCAACATGTTGTTGTTCAACAAGTTGTTGTATATAAAGCTATGTTTAAAGACTTTCTCATCATTTGAATAGTGTAAGTTGAACCGAAAGGATGTATAAATGCAACATTTGTTCGAAATCTTACAATTAGCCATAAAGTTACATGTGGTAAAGCTATTTCTAAGCATATTAAGACAACTACAAAGTATAAAAGGCAGCCGCCCTCAGACGTAACACACATTCTGTATCAAGATACTGAAGAACACATGTTTGAATGGGCATAGTTTTCCTACGTAACTATCCACATTTTCACTTCACATTTTTAAACAATCAACCAAGTGGTACAATCGTCTGAAACGTGTAAAAAACAAAATTTGTTAAAGTTGGTTTAGAACCCTGATTTTTACACTTCTACACCATGGTAAAATGTTTAAACTTATTTTATACATCACATTTTGTCAAAAAAAAAACAAAATTTGTTAAAGTTGGTCTAGAACCACCATTTTCCTACTACTATGACTTTAAAACATTCAAATAAGTAGCATGCTAAAATGTTCAAACTTATTTTATATATCATATGGTGTTAAAAACTAAATTTGTTAAAATTGGTCTAGAACCACAATTTTTCCACTAATATAACTTTAGAACATTCAAATAAGTAGCTTGGTAATATGATAAAACCTATTTTATACATCATATGCTATCAAAAACTAAATTTGTTAAAGTTGATCTAAAGCCATCATTTTTCCACTACCATAACTTTAGAACATTCAAATAAGTAGCTTAGTAAAATGCTAAAACTTATTTTATATATCATATGTTTTCCAAAAACTACATTTGTTAAATGTGCTTTAGAAGTGTCATTTTCCAACTACTATAACATAAAACATAACATTAGACTTAATGTAGGGAAAATAACTTTCCTTCTCAAATTTATTGATCGTTCCCACACTCTGAACGAGTACTCTCTGAAAATTTATCGATCGGTTTTCCCCCACGCTCTGAACGAGTGCACTCTGAAAATTTATCGATCGGTTTTCCCCCACACTCTGCACGAGTGCACTCTGAAATTTATCGATCGGTTTTCCCCCACACTCTGCACGAGTGCACTCTGAAATTTATCAATTGGTTTTCCCCCACACTCTGAGACCTTTCATGTACTTATACTGTGTGTGTGTGGTTATTGTAATGAAACCATTGAAATATGACTAATTAAAATATTATCATAATAATAATAGTGAAAATAGACACAGAAATATAGCTATTATGTTAAAAGAAAAAAGTCACATAATGTCACAGATCACATAGAGTCACATAAAAACCAAAAAAAAAGTTTGCCCCCGATGGGGGATCAATCTCGGGACTCTCAGTTTGCTAGCCGTTCGTTCTACCAAGTGAGCTATTACGGCTTGTCTGTTGAACGATCTGACAATGACATATATACGTTTGACTAATTATGTTCACATAGAAATTACGTAGTCATATAGCCATATGATGTTACATAGTCACATTGTGTCACATGATGTGACATAGTGTTACATTATGTTACATAGTGTTACATAGTGTTACATAGTGTTACATTATGTTACATAGTGCTACATAGTGCTACATTATGTTACATAGTGTTACATAATGTTAGACAATGTTACAAAATGTTACATAATGTTACATAGTGTTGCACCAAAAAAAGGTCACTTACCACAACTCTTTGGCTAATTCGTCTCCATGTCTCCAATCTTTCACTTCCTTTCCAAAGAATAACCAATCTTTCACTTCCTTTTTTCAAAGAATAGTCAATGTTTCACTTCGACTCCTATGTGTATTCCAGGCAGTACTTCACTTGTTCTTCAACAGTACTACAGGTAAGAGCAACTGTTTTCACTTTTTTCTATGTGTATCCAACGGCAGCCAGAGCGTGAATGATGCATATGTGCACACACAATGTGCTCTTATAGGAGTGTTGAATCACATCCTGGGGGGGGGGGTCCCAACATAGAGGACCGGGAGGGTCCCCATGGAATGATAGACAGATGATGGAAGACCTCACATGGAGGACCCCGGGGGGGGGTGTCCTAAGATTAAGGACCCGGGGGGTGTCCTAAGATTGAGAACCGGGGGGCGTCCTATGATAGAGGACCAGGGGGTGTCCTAAGATTGAGGACCCGGGGGGTTGTTCTAAGATTGAGGACCCGGGGGTGTCCTAAGATTGAGGACTCCAATAATATGATAGGCTGAAAGTGATGCCGGAGGGCGGGTTCGAACCACCGACCTTCAGATCATGCTTTCGCTTACGGGTCCTATTCTCTACCGACTGAGCCATTCGGGCTGGAAGGTTAATGATCGGGAAAATATTCCTCATATACTGTTAGGGTCACATGACACATGATTCACAGGTCACGTGACACATGATTGACAGGTGACTAATGACGTCATGATGATTGACAGGTGACTTAGGGTTATGCTGCTTAGGACTGTCTTAAAATGAGGTCATAACGTCATTATGACGTCATTATAACGTCATGACGACGTTATTATTACGTTATCATGATGATGTCATAATGACGTCATCATGACGTCATTGAACGGGCGCGCGCTCTATCGATTACCTATTCCAGAACACTCATGGGGATTCTAAAACAATGACGTCACTGTTTTTGAAACCCCATGGGGCTCCGAAAACACCTCCTGACGTCATTATGACAACCATATGACAACCATATGACAACCATATGACAACCATGTGACGTCAATATGACGTCAATATGACGTCACTGTTTTCGAGAAACCCCATGGGGCTCCGAAAACACCTCCTGACGTCATTATGACGTCACTTCCTGTTTTCGGTGCCACACTTTTCCCCTACTGGTATACTGGCACATTACAGTATTTTATCAAAATACAGTACATTAATATTTCTCTTTTAATCGCTTTATACTATTTTAGGTTTTAAAACTGCTTTTCAAATTGTTATATCTAGAATCACTTTTCAGATATCCTTCACTGAATTTTAGATATCCTAAATTTAATAGTGGCATCAAAATCTTTATGTAAAATTCCGTTTTAGATATCAAAATTCAATTTAAGATATCTTTAAATATTTATTATTCAGCAATAAATGTAAAAACGGCATTCAATATCACCTTACGTGGCTGTGCTGTTGATAGGAATATAAATGTTGTTTAGCAGTCCCACAAACGGCTTCAAATAGGAGTTATGGCTGCATTCATTATCACCTTACGAGTTATGGCTGTAGAGTATATTACGGCCTTTCTTTCCTTTTATGTCGTTTTATGTCGACTCCTTAACCCACTTGCGGTATCTGACACAACAAAAACACTATCCTCTTTTTAAGTATCAAACTGAATTCATTTTGGAAATTACAAAACCGATCCACTGTTTCATTACACATACAAGATTGTGGTATGTCGTTAAGTATTTTTGACAACCAATAAAATTAGGTCTCGGTGTTCAGGGCGAATAAAATCCCGTGCAAACAACCCCCCCCCCCCCCCCTCCCTGGTTTGCATGCATGACCATTTCTATGCAAATAAACCACTCCGGATATGTAATCTTTTATTTGTGGTGTGTATTAATTTTTTACTAATATTAATACACCGCCTAATTAAAATAACGAAGGCGCCTCATTCGATTTTCTTCTAATTGTTTTTCAAGAGTTTGAGTATTTTGAAGAAATTCCTCGTCAGACTGATCAGAAAATAAAAAAAACTAAGATTTATAACTGCGTCCGCCGCTAATGTTGTATTAATAGTGCTATCCGGTAGAATATTTTTGATTATAAAAACTTCGTCCCCGCTATCCATGGTTCTAAACTGATCAGATAATTGAACTGAATGAAGCGCTAACACGAAGCAAAGAGCTTAAATGTTGGATAGACAGTGTATTATGTAATGAGAATATTTGACACTACTCATCGGGCATATGCTGTATTGTGAAAAACAAAGGACTTTAAATCAATTAATTAGAATCATGATCACTTAAAACTTTTTTCTGATCCAAGTGCAGTGTAATATGTATAGTAGTGGGGTGGGGTGGTTTAAGTCCGATCAACCATTCAAAGTCGTAGATTCGTGAAACATAATACATATTTCACGAATCCACTCCTTTTCATGGCTTATCTATAACATAAACCTACCCAGGCAAACGAACCCCACCGCCCACCCCCAACCCCCATTAAGTCAACTCGTACTTTTCTGAAACAATGTTTTTTTTTATAATTTTGTTATTGTTATCATTCTTTTTGTGCGTTTGTTCATTGAACTAATGCCACTTAGAGCTCTATCATTTCTGCTCAGGATATAATCACAAACATTCAGTCAACCAATACGTACAGATTTGCAGCTCACATGGATTATCATCAGAATGTAATTGCAATTGCAATAAAACGGCGGCATTGTTTCGGAGTGGTAAATTTTTCGCTTTGTAAACGAGAAACAGGAACATTCATCAAAACCTATGTATATCCAAGAAATGGCGTGTCGCACATGTTCTCCACACCAATACATAGTTAAAATCCGTCAGTTTTGGTTTGTGCAGAAAAAAACCCAGCCACGCACCCCTGGTACCACGACGATAAACTTGACGCACAACATATAACACAAGGAAGGGGTTGTTTGGATGGGCGTTTGTTTGCCCGAAACACCGCCTCCTGTATTGATCTTATCTATTATTCCCTTATACCATACACGGATTTCCTCGTTTCTGCAATCTTTTAACTGAAAATACCGTTGGGACTCGTCGTACAAAAATAATAAGAAACGTGACAACCTCGCAAAAAAGATCGCGCTTTTATCTGACTTTAGTCCAGTAATCTTATATTGTCAACTTCTTCACAAATAAGACATCCTACAACAGCCTGTTATCAAGCGCCGTGGGTGGTCTCCTAGGTAAGGAACTGCTGTACAAACAAAGCATTGCTTTCGTTTTCAAAGGTGTCTAGGGGTAACATAAAATGCCAGGAAATACGGTCTGATTCAACTACAGCTTCATTCCAGGCGAAATGTACAGCACGGTCCCCTCGTAGAAAAAAGAAAACCAAGACTGAAATTTTCAACCTCCCCCCCCCCCACCCCCGATGGGCACTCACGTACCACCCCCCTTGCCATGTGTGTTCGTTTTTTTTAACTACCCTGAACACAAAGTGTTATTTTTTGAAATAATTCCCATTTCTTAAACCATACGTTGAACACAATTTAAATTAAATTAAATGTGGAGCACTTAATGGAGGTAATATCTTTTTAAAACAAAACTGACACTCCATGCAAACCACGACACCCCACCCCCTTCCGCCTCCCGCCCTCCCCCACCACATAATGTGTGGAAGTCATCACGCAAGAATAAACTGATTTTAAAGCCGGAACGTTGATCAGTCGAGAACATTTGTAAATCAAGCGCATGCTCCATTGATCGGAAGCACAAAAATTTATTATTATTTTATTATTATATCAACATGTCAAGGGCTTTTAAGCTATTGGTTCCCCCAAGCAAATGTGTCTATAGAATAAGCCAATTCACACGTTTGAGTCTTTCCGGTGGAGGTGTTGTTTCCACTGATGTTTCAATATGCACACTTTCAAATTTATAAAGCTATCATATGATCTTTTAAAAACTATTTTACATATTTATTTAGGTCCCTTTAATAACCAACATCTGAATATGCTTCTGGCAAAATGGGATTTTGTTCATTTTTGGCTTTTTTCTATCATTTTTTTATATCCTTATCCCAACTGAATTCAACCGAAACGCAAAAACATTTCGGCAAAAGTCAAAGTGCGAATTAGCTTATAAAGGCCTCTGCTGGACAAGTTCAAAATTACTTTTAAGAAAGTACCGAGTACTGAAGGAAGTGGGGGATAGAAGTACAGATATTGCATGTGTATGTATTCTTAAGGACTTTTAGGGCAAAATTATAGTATCCGCCAACAGAATTTTTTCTCGAACTGCTGTTCCCTTGAAAAATGTAACCGGAACCCATTATGCTCTTTTGTACCCGATTTCACTTAAATTTTCTGAAACTTAAGAATCTGAAACGTGATATTTAGTCCCACCAGAGTCGTTGTTATAAAATAGATGACCTCTGGAAGGATCTATTTGCTATGCAGAAGTGCAAAGCAGATAGCTGTTTTAAAAAGTAGTTCCTCTTTTATAAGTACTATTTTTGCGGAATTCTACATCTAAAAATTGCCATGTGCTTTGCCAATGTACTATGATAAATATACACACGTGGGATTGAATTTTACGGGTCCTTTATAGTAGTGAATAAGTTTTCGTAAAATTAGGGTTTTGTTATGATTTTTTGGTAATGTTTTTCTCGTGGAGTGTGAACTGAATTATATTCTTGCTTACGTACATCTTCCGGAATGAAAAATTATACCCACTTCGGGCAACCATCAATGGGTCACGAGCTGGTGGGCAACCATCACTAGGTCACGAGCCGGCCAGCAACCATTACTGGGTCACGGGCTCGTGGGCATCCATCAATATGTCACGAGTTGGTGGGCAACCATCACTTGATCACGAGCTGGTGGGCAACCATCACTGGGTCATCAGGTGGCGGGCAGTGATGGTCACTGGTTGACGAGCCGTTGCGCTACCATTACTCGATCACTAGCAAGGAGGCAACCATCATTGGGCTACCATCACTCGATCACTAGCAAGGAGGCAACCATCATTGGGTCACGAGCTGACGATCAAACATCACCGAGTATGTTCAATAACGAACAGAACCATGGCCCAGCGTACAGGATTGCGACGGACAGTTAAAAGTAATTTGTCTAGGAATAAGCCATCAATTTGGGAAAATATCAAAACACTCCACCTTTGAAAACAATATTTTATTTCCAATCGCCTTTTTACTAACAGCAGTACTGAGAACCTTCAGGTTCTTAAAGCTCTGTGCTGAGAGACCACGTGAAGTACCTTTAACTTCTGTAGCAATAAATATGGACGGAAGGTACTCAAATACTTATCAAATACTTATTAAATGCTCGTTTACTGGAATCAGGTCACTACTGAGAGGCATTGTTAGAACATAACTTACTCTAAGTATTAATAAAATACTGTAAAGAATAACAGACCCGAGACGGAGTTGTTTACATGTTGCAATTTTGTCTACATGTTTACAATTTGTATAAATGTATCGTGTTAAGTTCACAGTAAAATATAAACATTGAGTAAAAAAACAAACACATATATCACCGACAGCTATGGAAATACTACTAAAATTAAATACCATTTTGTGCTCGCGTGTGTGTGTGTTTTTTTAGACAGCTTCTAAAAAAATTTCGGAGAAGAAACAAGCTTATGTTAATACGCATTTTGTCTCAAAAGCCAAAGGTGTGCTACCAACTACAGTGTTCGCAAATTTCTGTGTAATAGAGCTACACACAAGTGTGTCAGAAAATGTCAAATCAAGAAAAATCCCTTTTTTTTTTGTTTTACTACAGAATATTGTTCCTATCTGACTAATACAAATTTTTATTATACAAATTTCTATAAACAAATACTACATAAATCCATCTTGACTTTGTTGGGATTGGTCCAATACACAGCATCGTCCTCCCTTCCCCCTGCCCCTGTCTGTCACATTGTATTCAGTTTATTATATTTCTCAAGAAACCTACATTACTTTTTTAATATGTCATATATTCTCCACCGCCTGTAAAGCTTTTATATTTATTTTATTTTTGTTTATCTATTTATTATCTGCATTCTCTTTTTAGAGTCAGTGTTAATTTTAAATAAACATATAAGACGATTAGTTTCAGTTTCCGAAGGCAGCGCTCCTTCGGCATCCTTCGGCAGCACTCGGTATCCTTCGGTAGCACTCGCCTTATTCCCTGTCCTGGCTCATCTCCACTTGAACGGCTTTCAAGGCATCCAGGCACTTCACCGTGACGTTGATCTTGCCCACAACTTCGGTTTCATTTTCTGCATCTAGAACTATGTAAAACATAAAAAAATAAATAATTAAAACATTAAAATTAACTAAATTAAACGATTAAACGACAAGACACATCCGTAAGTAACTCGGAATTCCCTCGTACACGCCAGAGATTTGGCTTGCAGATTTCAAATCCACTTTACAGATTTCCATTTTCAGGCACTAATTTACGTGTGGATACAAACGGTTTGACAACATCCGTTACGAAATACAGCATGGCAGAGAAGCGACTTATTTCCTGACAGGCTCGCAAATTATGTCCCTGACGAAAAACTATAACTAAAACGTAGCAACGCCTGTAAAGTCTACATCAGCACTCTACTTACACATGTTACTGTAAGTCACATCTGTGACTTACACATGTTAGTGTCAGTCATATCTGTGTCTTGCACATGTTACTGTCAGTCATGTCTGTGACTTGCCCATGGTACTGTCAATCATGTCTGTCATATTTGTGACTTGCCCATGTTAATGTAAGTGATATCTGTGACTTGCACATGTTTCTGTAAGTCATATCTGTGACCTGCACGTTAATGTCGGTCATATTTGTGACTTGCACATGTTACTGCCAGTCATATATGTCACTTGGACATATTACTGTCAGTCATGTCTGTGACTTGCACGTCACTGTCGGTCATATTTGTGACTTGCACATGTTACTGTCAGAAAGGAAGAAAGAACAGAAAGACGACAGGTGCAGAGGGAAGAAGGTAGGGAGGAACAGAGGGTAAAGACAGAAAAAGGGCGGAGGACGGAAGGCGGAGGTTACAGGCGGGCGGGGGAGGAGGCGAGGGACAGAGGGACAGAGGGACCGATCAGGCACGGACAGCTGAGGACGCGGGTGGGGCAGAAAGACGAGAGAAGAAAACAGATTTACTGTCGATGTCTTGTTCTTCCAGGTCGCGGTTGGTGCGCAGAATGTTGCGTACGCTGATGTAAGCCTTGCCCACGTCCTCGCACTCGCCCTCCTCGTCCTCTGGCTCGCTTACCACCGTCAACGTTATCCTGACCACAGTAAACACATGAGACAGATAACCCACATGACAGAGCCACATGATACAAGATAACTCACATGACAGAGCCACATGATACAAGATAACCCACATGACAGAGCTACATGATACAAGATAACCCACATGAAAGAGCCACATGATACAAGATAACCCACAGGACAGAGCTACATGATACAAGATAACCCACATGCATGACAGAGCCACATGATACAAGATAACCCACATGACACAACTACATGATACAACATTAGACACATAACAGAGCCACATCATACAAGGTAACACACATGATAGAGCTACATGATACAAGATAACCCACAGGACAGAGCTACATGATACAAGATAACCTACATGACAGAACAACATGATGCAAAATAACCTATATGACAGAACTACATGGCAAAACCCCATAAGAATATCCACATGATAACCACGTGATACAATACTACCCGCATGACAGAACCACATGATATAACATTACCCACACGACAACCACATGATATAACATTGCCAACATGACAATTACATGATATAACATTGCCCACATGACAGAACCACCCAGGGTCCTCACACAGGAGGCAGGTGATTAGGGGCGGGAGTGACAAAAATACAAGCGTCAATTGCCGCCCGTCCAAGATCCTCGGGCAGGGGGGTGGTTGTCAGGTACTGTGTAGTGGGGTGGGGTGGCGAAAGGATATGGATGGGGGCAGGCGTCACGAACCGTCCTTTCAAGCAGAGGAGGGGGATTGGGGGCGGGGTGATGACAGCATACATGCGTTACTTACCGCCCGTCCCGCGGGTCCTCGGGCAGGCGATGCTTGCCAGGTACTGAGTGGTGAGGTAGGCGCTGTGGATAGGGTTTGGGCGGGGTGGGGACCACTTACCGCCCGTACAGCGGGTCTTCTGGCAGCAATATGCTTGCCAGGTGCTGGGGTGTGAATAGGTTTGGGGTGGCGCAGGGGTCACTTACCGCCCGTCCATAGGGTCCTCCGGCAGCAACATGCTTGCCAGATACTGGCGCCGCTCATAATGTTTGTCATAATCAACGTGAAAAACTGCAAAAACAACACATTAGCAGGTTTGTGCAGAAGTGTGCAGGTCTGCGCAGGTTTGTGCAGCATGCTAGTTGAAAATACACGTAACACATTGCCAATAAGTGCATTTTTAGGATGTGTGTTCTGAACGCTGAGCGCTGTCAGTTTAGACTTTCCCAGTTTTTCTCCAATTTATTTATTTATTTTGCTATTCTCGGATTCTGGGAAGAGTTAGGGCGCGGGGTCGGAAGAATGTTACCCAGAGGTAGCCATGTTGATATTTGTACTCACTCTTAGTGAAGTTGAAGTTGATGTCCTTGTTCGGGGTGGGCTTGGGCAGGGCGTAGGGGGTCTCGGTCTCCTCGGCGGCCACGTCCAGGAAGCGGTACTCCACGAACAGCTTGGTGACGTCATCGTGTTGGTAGATGGGCGCGTCGTCATAGAAACTGAGGTGGTTGATGCTCACCGTGATAGTGTCGGCGGGGGGCTGCAATGTCCACATATTCTGCGACGTCATCTCATTACATGATACTATCCTCCATCAGACCTCACCCCTACCCCCATCACCATGCTTAATTCTATTACGAAATAAGCGAACTATGTCTCAATGGGGTGAGATGGAAGTTAAACTTTTTGGCATAAAAAAGCTGTGGGAGTGTCAAGTTTTAATAAATCGATAGAGTATTTTAAAGCATCTTTGAACATAAATTTTCATTTACTTCTGTGAGTTTTCGCAGTTTCAAGTTTTAATAAATCGATGGAGTATTTTAAAGCATCTTTGAGCATAAATTTTCATTTACTTCTGGGAGTTTTCGCAAACTGCCGCAATTGGGTTCCTATTACATGAGAAACCCACGTCATATGCCAGTGAGCAGTGACCATGTGCCTGATGGGTACCCAGTCAGTACTGAATGAGACACTGTACTGATTGGCCTCTCAGTACTGACCAATCAATCACGACTGCGGGACTCCATAGCAACCCTCGGGATCTGCCAGTTAGCAACAGCTATGTACCTGCCGGGTCCCCATTTAGTATTGTACGATACACACAAGGCTGTCATGACTGGCCTCTCATTACTGACCAATCACACAGTGTTTGAGGGACGACCTTGGGACCATGGTAGCAAGTTCACTCCCCAGACTACAGAAAGAAATCCCAACGTTCAGATTGTCACAGTATACGTCTGACTTCACAGAAAACATGTACCAAAGAGAGCAGCTTGGAGCCGTTGCAGGATTTTGCTGACGCCATGATGACGTCACTTTTCGTCTCTGACGCAGTCTGACGGAAGCGCGCTTGTCGTCTACGTCACCCTCTCCTTCTGCAACGTCACAGACAGATAATAATACTGACGTCATAAGAAAGAGCAAATTTGCAGCGGAATACACAAAGCAAAAATGCTAAACCCACTTCTCTAAATGACTTCTTTGCGTCGTAATAAAAACTGAACCATAATTACTTTTTCTGTCGTATATTTGTTGATCTTCCAAGACATTGCAAAATTTAGGACATTACTAAAGTCTACACACTCACAGTTAAAACGGAATCCCTTTCAAAATAACTTTGTTGCCATCTCTTATTATAAAAAAATAGAGCCAAGTCTGGCATACTCTGTGCTTCGGCAATGAGAGCAGCAACTTGTGCCCAATGGATAGAGCATTTCTAACTTCCTTTTGGCTATCATTAGACTGGTTTCTTTCGCTGATGAGAGCCCAAATAAAAGTATTGACTGATTTACGTTATCAGAAGGGAAGGGGCGAATCACCTGGTAAGTCTTTGAGAGACAATTTCGACCCAGAATCCTTCTCGTGAGCGTCCTCTAATGATTTATTGTAAGGGACGTCTGATTCACATTGCAGTCCGAGTTTGCAGACGCCCTTTCATCTTATAGCAGTGTCTCTGTGTCCCCTAATGACACCCTGGTAGGTGAATCTCTTGATGGACTTAATACAAAACCAAAATTGTTTTACTGCCATGTCATGAAGTTTCCATTTTCTCTGCATGTTCCAAACGCTTTGCAACTAATTTTTGTGCACTTCACAGATCATCATACTGTCGTACTTTTGGGCCATGTAGCGTGTCGGTGGAGTTAAATCCTGATGATGAATAAGTCTAAAAAACATGTTGTGCTCCCTATTGTATAACTCAGTTGGTTGGTAACACGGTGGTTTCCGCTAGTGTCTAAATTTGGGCCCAGTTTAGCAACCAACGAGTAACACAGTGGTGCCCAAGAGTGGCCCCTAAGTGCTCCAGAGTTGCTCTCATCGAGTGACAAGGCGCTGTCCCAAAGTGGGCCCACTTTGGCCTCAGTATGCCGCCTGGCTTGCTCATAGGTTCCTCCTACAGATCAACTCACTGTGCATCACCGTGCTCCACGATGAGTAATGCCTTTGCCGTTGACACCGAGGGAATGTACCCCTGAAGCCGCAGTTTGCGAAAATGTATCGTGCTTCGTCAATTTCCCAGAAAGATATAACTGTGGTACAATACGCATAATCTATCCCTTCCAGTGATGAACACCCTGCGGGAAAACTGTAAAATTAAAAAAGTCTACCATCGAGGCATCTAAACTGAAAATCCTTTTTATCTAAAGCCATGGAAAATTTTTTGCAGTATCTAGAATAGCTAGATGAGTTTTAAAAATCCAGATGCACTGCTAGGGTGGAAAAGAAGTGAACAGAAATGAGTACCTCAAATCGAGCTACGCACCATGGAAATGTCAATACGGCTGCATTTACTCGATTGCAAAAAGTCTTCTTCATCTTCATAGAATGCAATGTCTACAAGCGATTTACGTTAGCGACAAAAACAACATGGTTAAGTAACACGAAAGTTATCAGCACTTGATCCTTCGCGTTGCTTAAATAAAATCGGTTGGTAGCTACCACACCACTTGCTCTTCAAAGTCTAGTTTGGACGTCTGGAGTAGAAAAACTGTGGAGGACAATAAAAGCGGCCTGCTTGTTCGGGGGCGTTAGGATGTAAAGGATTATATGACGTGTGGTTGAGGGTAGGTAGGCTTTTCTTTTCTGTGAACTTAATTCCTCCAATCAACTGTATATTGCAAAAATTAACAGGATGATGAATTTCTACCATCAGCTCTATCCAATAGCAGGTTCAAAGAATTTGTGTTGACAAATAGTAATTATTATATTCTATTAGGTTTTTATATCTAAAGTTCATTAACAAATACATCATTTGAAAAATCAATAGTCTGGTAAATCCTACTGGATTGTTCTCATGAAACAACCTTTAGCCTGTGCATAATTAGGTTACTAAAAGAATGCATGTAAAAAGCAAAAAATAACACCCCATAGTCATAAACAGATATCTTCACATGGAAGTGTTGAAATGTTTTTACACCATGTTAAGTTGTCAGTTTACTTGAGGGCATTTGATATGTTTCCAAAGATTTTGAAATGCCATGGAATTTTGCCTCCCAGCGAGTACTTTGGTATTTTATGACTGGACCACTGTTCACGGAGGACAACAGCAAATAAAGTCAGTGAAGCCTGATTTTATGTGTAAAGGCCAAGACACAAGTCCCTTGTTTTACACTCTTAATTCACAAAGGTTTGATGTCTTTAATCATTCCACTGGTTTTTAAGTAGTGGGTTCACTTAAATGGACCTTACGCAGTAAACAATGCGGCCTTATATCAGCACTGGACAGGTGTCTCACCCGTGCGAATCAATGTCGGTTATCTGTTGATCGGTTGTTTATATAAGTTACAAGAACGTCTAAGTTAACGTTTAAAGGGAAATGCGGTATCTCTACGTCATCTAGCGACCAAAATGCGCATTACACTGAATATCGCTGAGTTTGAATACATGTTTACACAGTATAAATAACTACTAAATCCGTCTAGAGTCGTGTCCAGAAATGTATTGATATTTTGTTCCTAGAAGGGCCTGTGTTGATATATTGTCTATTAAAATTATATTATACTGTTTACCATTTATCCATTGAGTCAATGGGATTTTGTGAAAAAGATTGTATAATTCTCTTATTGATGCGGTGACATATATTTTCCTTTGCTTAAAACATTTCGTATGACGTGTTCTTCAAACAGGAAAAAATGAGGCAATTGTCAATTGTGAATTTTGCATTTTGATTGAAATTTCTTTGTTTTCTCAATGGTTTCTAAAGTAAAAGTACGCGACCTTTCAGTGTCTTTATTTCTCTTATAGCATCGGTGACCCCCCAACCCCCCCCCCCCCTCCCCCCCCCGTTTTCTTTTCAATTTTTGATTGTATACCCTCGAAGCATTAAACTGTGAAAGTATGAAGGAAATGTCACTTGTAGGTGAGATACCCGCATTTATCTTTAATCAATGATGCGTAAAGGTAGTAAATTGAAGTCGAAAGATTCCCGCCGTTGTGCAGACATCGGGATAAGGAAGTTGTGTATTCGTTGAGAAAGCGATGAAGGGAATAAACGTTGTAACCATAGGATGGCGTGGAAGTGATGTTATTTTTTCCACTAGATAATTAGTTTTTGTCAACAAAATCAGCATTGTAACACTTAAATAATGTGCCTTGCTTTGGGAGGGAGAGGGGTCGGGGAGGCTACTGTCCCAATACAATCTATTAACATTTTGCTTGGAATCATTTAATACTGTTTTGCTTTTTAAGAAATGCTGTTTATCTTTTGACATCTAAAATAACATTTCAGATATCTTTCACTGAATTTAAGATATCTTAAACTGAATTGTAGGCATCAAAATCTTTTTGAATTTTACATATCTTTAAATAATTATTGATATCTAAGATTCGCAATAAATGCAAAAAAACTGTATTCATTATCACCTGACGTACTTGTGATGTTGGTTGGAAAATACGACCTTGTTTGGCAGTCCCACAAACGGCTTCAAACAGGAGTCGTGGCCGTATATTATATTACGACCTTTCTTTTCCTTTAAGCCATCTATGCGGTTGTTTTGCTTTGGAGAGACGAGGGGTATCTAACACAACAAATACACTATCCTTTTTAAGTTATCAAACTGTATTCATTTTAGAAAGTACAAAACCGAACCACTGTTCATGTCAACAAAAGATTCTTGTATATACCTAAGCATTTTTAACTACCAATAACATTAAGTCTCGGTGTTCAGGGCAAACAAACCCTCGTGCAAACAAGTCCCCCGTCCCTCTTGGTTTTCAAGCGTTGGCCATGTCTATGCAAATATACCTTACTAGGCAAACGAACCCTGCCACCACCACCCCTCACCTCCTCCAAAAAGTTTACTCACACTTTTCTGAAGCAATCCTTTTATTTTATACTTTTATTATCATTCACCTTTTTCTTCTTTGCTGCATATATTCTTTGAACTAATCCTATTTACGTATACTCAACAACAAAAGAAACGCCGAATAATTTTCGTGTGGTTTTTTGCGTTTTTTGGCGATTTCTGGGAAACTTGTGTGCGAACTTTTTTCTGTAATATTTTTCTTTCTTTATCCTTTATGTGGTCTGTTGGTGGCGGCTTAATTACCCTAACACCTTGGTCAATTCAATGAAGTGGTCGTTTTGACACCTTTTTCCGTATTAGGCAACATGTGTTACAATGACCCGTACAAACTGAAATGCATAGTAAAGACAAGCTTAAAAAGGGATAAAAAACGTTAAAATATTGAAACAAACTCAACGGAAAAACCATGCCACGGCTCTCACAAATTGATAGGGAACGCGCCGTGGGTATGCTGGACAGCGGAAGGAGCCGCGCTGACGTCGCGCACCACTTTGGTGTTAATGAAAGTACAGTTCGACGCCTACGAAGTCGTCTTAGGGACACTGGATCTACTCGCGACAGACCTCGGTCAGGTAGACCACGTGTTACTACTCCCCAGGAGGACCGCTATATTCGGGTCTCACACCTACGCCAGAGATTTATTCCAGCGACAACCACCGCCGGAGCACTCCCAGGACGTCAGGGCAATCGCATCAGTGCCCAAACAGTGAGGAGACGGCTTCATGAACACGGTATTCGAAGCCGGCGCGCGTATCGCGGAATGCCCTTAACCGGTGCTAGGCGCCAAGCGAGGCGTCAATGGGCCATGAATCATGTGCGCTGGAGACTTGCGGACTGGAATAGGGTTCTTTTCACAGACGAATCGCGTTTCTGTCTGGAATTTGCCATGGCCGGCGTTTTCACCAGATCTCTCACCCATAGAGCACGTCTGGGACGTGTTAGGCCGAGCTGTTCGTCAGAGACGCAACCCTCCGTCTACGTTACCACAGCTACGCCAAGCCCTCATCGAGGAGTGGCATCGCATACCCAGAGTCGTAATCCAGCGCTTGGTGACCTCTATGAGGCGCCGGTGTACGGCGGTGATTAACGCGAACGGAGGCCACACTCGTTATTAGGCACTTTAACTCGTCATTTTGTGAGGCACTTTTGTTGTGTTAAATGAACCGTGATTATCTTCTGTAAAGTGACTAAGATTGTCTAGAAGTATGCTATAACAACTGCCTTTTTGATATATGTAACATAGATTCCAGTTGCAAATTTAGGAAGATAGATGTGGAATTTCTAAGAATCGGCGTTTCTTTTGTTGTTGGGTATATGTATCGTCTCTACTGAACTACGATTTAACCGTAAATATTCAGTACACCAGTACACCATATTTTTACTCACATGAATTACCATCAGAATATAATGGCAATTCAGTACAACGGCGACATTGTCATCGACTAGAGGCATAAGCTATAGAACAAGGAGGGCCCATTTGCCTGGGCGTTTGTTTGCGCGAAACACCGCCCCCTGTATTGATCTTATCTATTATTCTCTCTGGCAGACATATCAATGTCTAGTACCATACTCGGATTACCTCGTCTCTCCAATGTTTTAACTGAAAATACCGTGGGGACTCGCCGGACAAAAATAATCACAAACGTGCCAACCTCGCAAAAAAGATCGCGCTTTTATTTGGTTTTAGTCCAGTAATCTTTTACTGTCAACTTCTCCACAAATGAGACAACATCCTACAACAGCCTGTTATCAAGCGCCGTGGGTGGTCTCCTTGGCAGGGAACTGCTGTACAAACAAAGCAATGCTTTCTTTTTCAAAAGTGCCTAAAGGTAACATAAAATGCCAGGAAATACGGTATGATTCAACTTAGGCCTAATTCCACACAAAAAGTAGATAAAAGACGGCATTTCTTGACCCCCTACCCCCCATCATGATCATGGGATAGTTTTACGTTTCAGGGAATTCTGATCATTTTTCATTTTCAGTGAGCTTTCTTTTTGGGTGAGCTTTGTGTGCAGTGCTACTAGGAAAATTTGTGTGGTGTGCTTTTATAGGCCTGTCAATCATCCCACATTCCCACGGTTGATGTTAACAACATTCCAATGGTCTCACGATATAGCATCTTCATCTGAACCTCTTGTGTAATATGTTGAGTAAGGACGACCCCACCCCTGGACGATAATACGGATTTTAGCATAATTACACGTTTCAAGCAATTCTGAATATTTTTGGTTTTTTTACCTTCGAACCCTCCCCCTAACAAGGTGGGAAATTGCAATTTTTGCATATTTACACGTTTCACATAATTCTTAGCAACTTTCATTTTGTGACCCTGGGAACCCCCCCCCCCCCTTCCCACTCCTAAGGCTGCAAATTCTGTTTTTTTGTAAATTTGAACGTTTCAAGCAATTCTTAATAACTTTGGTTTCTTGACCCAACCCCCCCCCCTTAGGCTGGAAATTGCGATTTTTGCATATTTACACGTTTCACCCAATTTTAAGCAATTTTTATTTTCTGGCCCTCGACCCCCACCCAACTTCTCCCAGGCGGGAAATTGTGATTTTTACATACAAGTCTGAGTAACTTTCATTTTCTGACCCTCGGAACCCCTGCCCCCCCCCCCCGGCGACAATTTAGGATTTTAGCATATTTACATGTTTCAAGTAATTCTGAATATTTTTGGTTCGTGTCCCCCTCCCTCCCTGACTACATGGCTATGTGGCTATACAGTATATAAATCAGATATATCAACTTCAACAGCGCATAACGTCAAAACTACTGGACCATTTTTAAACCATTTATTTACCAAAGTGCTCAGCTAGACTTTATCTTTCTTACTAAAATATATAGACAACAAGTTATGAATGAATTCAAGATGAGTGATACCTTAACCATGCAGGTTAAAGATGGACACTTTTGGTCCATCTATTAGAATCAAACGAAATAATAAATGTACTGCATTATCTGCTTTCCTCTGGAAGAAAGTAAATGGCAACTTGCAAAAGCTTCGCAACATTGGCTTTAGATTGTACTTAACAAAATGAAAGCGCTAAGAAGTGATTACGCACTACGACATGCGTTATATCAGCTTGTACACGTCTCTCACTTTAGGAAAGTCTATACCTCCTACATCAACTTCAATGAAGACTAATTGACAACGCTACTAGAGGCAATGCTACAAATAAATAGTGTGTTATTTGACGGTTAGTTATATGAGTTAGCTATATGATTTGTTTAACGAAGCGACCGAACCTTAGCAGGTTACATTGTGTCAAAACATGTCAGTAACCAGTGACTAGAAGACAATACTACAAGTTAAAATCAAGGTAAGTTAAAACCGTGTATATTCTAAAATCATAGAATAAACAGCGACTAGAAGTACGGATACAGCTTGATTTCTTTTAAAAATTGTATAATTTTGCTAGGTACAACTTCATCAAAGAGCTGCCTCAAACAGTCAATCCTGAAATGACGTGATCGGGCATCTTGGAAATCCGTACAGTCTATTAAAAAAATTTTCACTGTGTAAGGTTTCTGACACTGACGCAATCAGGTGCCAGCTCGCCTCTTAACTGATCCTTGTGGGTGATATATCTATGTCCTATTCTGGCTCTATGGTAAACCATTTCATCTTGCACACTGCTTAGTGGCGGGAGTTTTTGTCCGACTAAAGGGTTAGTTTGATACAGCTCGTTGTTTCTTTGTTTCACCTTTCTTGCCACAGTCTTTTTTGTATCTTGTGATGTGGTATTTAAAATCGGAGGCTGGTATAAGCATATCAGTACAATTTTCATTTAGAGCCTCTTTTGCAGCTTTGTCGGCTATCTCGTTTCCTCGGATAAGTGTTTTGGAAGCCAGCAGAACACTCTGTTTTTGCCAGCTTTGGCGGCATTGTCATGCCTTTCCAGAAGGTCAAGGATAGGGGGTAAGGGTAAGGCGGTTTAGTAGGTT
Organism: Protula sp. h YS-2021; assembly: GCA_949752745.1. Taxonomy (NCBI): domain Eukaryota; kingdom Metazoa; phylum Annelida; class Polychaeta; order Sabellida; family Serpulidae; genus Protula; species Protula sp. h YS-2021. Next base: position 97,069,178 of record OX457027.1, on the reverse strand, counting down.
TTCTATTATCTTTCCTTTTTGATCTGTTGCATGGTTGCCAATTAAGGGGCTGTGAGCATTAAAATCGCCCAAAAGCAATACCGGTTTGAGTAGCTGGTTTAATAAATCGTTAATTTCGTTTGGTTGCGGTTTGAGAGGAGGAGAGATATATGTTGAAAATTGTAAACGTTTTTCTTATTGTAACGCGTGTTGCCTGCTTCTGAAGGGCTGTATTTATTGGAATATTACTTTGGGGGATATCTGTTCGCATAAATGTAGAGACTCCACCGGTAGCTCGGTCATTTGTAAATATGCTATTGTAACTAACGTAGCCTATTAAGTTGGATGGGTTGTTTTCTGTACCGTAAATTTCTTAGACAGAGAAAACGGCTGGACTATAGACATGTATAAAAGTTAGCACATCAGTATAGTTGGTCCAAAAACCTCTAATGTTCCACTGAATTATAGCCATGTTACTTGCTATTAGCCCGTGACCGATGTATCAAAACCCTAGGTGGTTTTGGTTGCCCGGGGAGTGGAGTTGGGGATGCCATCTTTTGGCCTGATGTGTGCAGCTGGACTGGTCGCAGTGCCTGCGGCGGCGACTCCTTCCTCAGGGCCCTCCACCTCCATCAACGGGTGGAATCGGTTGAGGGCCTGTTGTGCACGTGGCAAGGCGGGCGGTGTTCTTAAGTTTTGACCTAGTCTGTTTGTCTGGAGTATTCACTTTACCCTTGGCTGACCGACTAAGTGGTGGCTTACTTGGTGACGGAGTACATGGACGAGCGAATGTCAATTGCATCTCCGGTTCGAACTTGCTCACTGTAGTATTACAATGTGCCGAGTCAGTATTGGTGTTCGACTTTTTTGGGAGTACATTTTAGGCGACATATCGTTTGAGTTGTGACCCAAGTGATATCCGTTTGACTGGGAGCTTTTCGAGTGTCAATCTTGGCAGAGGCAGCGTATAAACGACTTGGTGATGGTGACTTGTTTCGTGCATCTAGGTAGGGGATGGACTTTCCATGTTTTACTTTTTTGCACTTCCTTCTCCGCCAGCCACATTTGACAATCCTTTCCGGATGTTGGGTGGTTTTCCTTGCAGTTAATGCATTTGGTATCACCAGTACAATATTTGTAGTCATGACCGTCTTCACCGCAATTTGCACATGTCACCTCTGACCTTTTACAATTGCCACTATCATGTCCGTACCGCTGGTAGTTGTAGCACCGCACAGGGTTGGGGTTATGGAGTTTGATGCCTAATTTGAGGTAACTCTCACATCTGACGGCAACGACGGTTCCGGAATATAAGCATGAGTCCCGCGAATGCCGAATCTATGGCATCCTGTCACTTAATACTTGTCGAGCTGATGTACGAGTTCCTCCTCAGTACAAGAATTTAGGTCAGGGTGGCTGATGACTCCTTTGGAGTAGTTCAAAGTCTGGTGAGGGATGCTTTTCACTAGTATATTTACAAAGATTTTCATTTCCAGAAGCTTTTTACTCTGTTGGGCCGAAGATACTTGTATTAAAAAATCGCCTGAGCGGAGTCTTTTGATAGAATGTTGAGAACCGATGGCAGAACATACACCTTTTTGTATCGCAAATGGTGAAAATTTGAAAGAACCTTGTTGTGGCGAAACAACGATGTATTCATAGTATAGCGTAGGAAGAGACTCGATTTCTAAGTGCTGACGCTTGTTAGAGCCTTGTGGTGTTTTGTGACTCTTTGTGGTTTTATTCTCTGTATGTCTTTCTTTTGATTTTCTACCAAGTCTGCTGGTCCCAGCCATACTCTGACCACCTTACTTGGCAGCGTGGGTTTTCCACTGGGACTAGAACACTTGGGATACCAAGAACATTTGTACATGTTGAAACTTGCTCTTAAGCCGCAGTATGGTTTATCTAAACGACCAGCCGTTCACTGTCTTGGAGGGCCACAATGACCACCCCTCTTGGTTGAAGAATCGGGCCAAAGTTATGTGTTGCCGGTGGATCTCGACGTCGCAGGATGGAACAGCTCAATGACCAGGATCCCGGTCTCCCCCGATAAGGGTCACAATCCACGTATTGGACTGGAATGCTCGTATTGGACTGGAATGCTAAAAATTAAGTAGACCCCAGCTGCTGGAGACCACAACGGAGAAGCACACCACAGATTGCCACGCTTTTATGCGATAAACGTGGGAACGCTTCGACAAGGTATTCGATCGTGAGCAAGGTTGAATGGTAAGACCACTGGAGTACTTGCAATTAAGAAGACCCCAGCGGAAAAGATATAACATGAAACGGTTTTAATGCTATTATTACTATGAAAGGATATGATTATATAATTGTCTTATTAATTATGAGGATATTACGGGGAAGTAGAAGTTTGGAGATGTAACAGTTCAGGTGTTTATTTGCGGAGAAGGCAGAGTTGGGAGTGAGGGTGGTGGGGGCGAAATACCAGTGGAACTGCCGCGGGGCCGTAAGACTGGTACCCGGAGGAGAGTCGGATTTTATGGGATCCGGTCCTCCATATTGTCAAGGGTCTCCTTAACATTCAAAGGGACGGACCCATATCATCAACATCCAGTCTTTTGATTGATGAGAAGAGTGACACTATAAAAAAGAATTCTTAGATATGGTACATATTCTGTAGAGACTAAACAGTAAAGACGTGCTTTGCATTGTGAACATGGATGTTATTTTCAAACAGATTTATGTAGATTTTATGATTGATGATTTGACTCTCTTTGGATTTGAGAAAGAACAGCTGTAGCATTTAGGTTCTTTTTTGGACTTGGCGCACTACAACCTTAAGAGAACTGAATTACACAACAGGTTTATTGAACAGTGTTATGAAACTGGAATAGAAGATGCAGAGACTTTGATTTTGAGTCGACATTTCACGTTATTACTGATATAGCAGTGTACGTTCGCGTGGTGGATTATTTGGTAGATTGTTGTATAGAAGAAGAAAAGTGAAACATGTCAACTCTTTCTTCACAGATGCATAGAGACATTGGATGATGTCTTCAAAGTGAACTATACTGACTTCGTGTTTGCAAAGCTTTTATTATTTTGAATGCGACTGGCTACTGGAAGTGAAGAATACACATAAACACTGGGAAGCTGTTGGAAGGACAATTCCAAAAATCGTTTCAGCCAATCTTTTCTGAGTGAATGCGAAGAACTGAATTTACCAGGGAATACCTATTGCAATGATTCAAGATTTATCAACGCCAATGCAATTTGGGCAGCTGACCTCATTCTTGTTGTGGCTCCTGGAATTATTTTACATTACATTACAGAACGTGACAAGATATATCAGAGCTTGTCACGTTCAATAATGGGCGAGATGAAGTGAATACAGAAATTTGCAAAATGTTTGAAGAATATTTAAGTTCATATGTATGAATTGTAATGAATAGCATACTCTTTTAACTGGTTTTTTTCTGAATTGTTAAAATATTTGTATTTGCATGTCAATAAAAGTTTTGTTACGTGAATGGTTGGTTTCATTTTAAATTGATAGGGCGACATGGAAACTACTTAACCAATACTTACTGTAACCCTGGAATCCCTGAAGCATTTGCAGGACCTAATAAGTTATACAAACTACTGAAACAAAACAAACAATCACATAACATACTACAAAGTGAAAAATTGGTCACAAGACCAAGATGCCTTTAGTGTTCTTCAACCAGTGAAATAAAGATTTTAAAGACAACGTATTATTACCCGTGGCATTGATGATATGTGGGATGTGAACTTGACGGATGTGACCAACATTGCAATCACTTTCTACTAATTGTCATGAATGTCTTTTCCAAACACTTGCGGGTACAACCTATTACCTATTTCAAACAAAAGTCATAATAGTGCCATTAAAGCTTTCCAAAGATTTTTCAAGAAACAACAAGAAGACCTAGAACACTGAGGTCAGATAATGGAACAGAATTTAAGAATAGATGGATGAAGCAATTTCCCAAAAAGAAGGCATAAATGTATATACTACCAAGAATGAGACGAAAGCCAACTTTGCTGAAAGAGTTACACGTACTCTCAAAGGAATGATGTATCGCTATTTTCTACATGGGTAAATGTATCGGTATAGATATTTTGCAAGACTACAGTTATAATCATAGACCTCGTGGAACTCATCAAATGGATTATCCCCGGTAGATATTACCAAGAACATTGAATCCAAAGTGTGGAAACAACTGTACATTGAAAAATTGAAATCGAAATCAAAGAAAAAGCCAAAACCTGTCGCGTTTAACATTGGTCAACATGTTCGCATTTCACACATGAAATATATATTTCAAATGGATTACCATATAAAATGGACACAAGAAGTGTTCATTGTCACACATCGTTGTAAGAAACAAAGAGTACACAGTATCGTGTTAAAGACTTCTTTGGCAAAGATATCGAGGGTGATTTCCATGAAGAATTACAGGCTGTTACAAAAGACATTCAATCCGTATATAAAATTGAAAGAGTTTTGAAGATGCGAAAAAGACGAGGCGTGAAAGAATTATTTGTCAAGTGGTTAGGCTGGCCAAAGAAATTTAATAGATGGGTTAAAGAATCTAATATTCAAGCGCCATGAAGCATCCATTTACTTGTCTGGTTTCTGACCAACAGGTAGTGGAAAAACGTCTCTTGTGAAATCACCCATTAAACAAAAAGCCATTCAACCATTTCCTAATAATATTTTATGGCTGTATACTGTGAATCAACCTTTGTGCAAAGGTTTGAAAGGAGTGACATTTCATCAAGATATTCCAGAATTTTTATCAAGTCAACCTTCAAATGGCGGTGTTAAAACTGAAGTGAATAAACTTTTAAAGAAGAAAGGAAATCTGAAACTGCTACAGAAATGTCTCAAGTTCTTGGTCGTCATTTACGAACAATTCAGTCATAACAAGAAAAGTCTGCTAAAACATCGGTTGCATAAAAATCAGAAAAGTCACAACACTAACATTTTCAGTTAACCATTTTCAACCTATGTGTTATGTGAAAGTGACACAACTTCCAGCAGAACTCAAGAAGTATGGTACGAGATGGACAGATAAGAATGAACTTGTGTTGAAAGCTGGAGATGTAATTGAAAATTCCATCACTATTGATTTACTGACGGAAGCATTGGTTGCTAAAAGAAGAAAAGAAAACAAGTACCACCTCGAGGATGGAAGCAGTTTATTCGCGAAATTGTAGATGTTAATATTCCAAGAACTGTTTTTGGCAGAAAGACAAATCGTGAAGATATTACAAAAGAAATGAAACACCTCAACAAAGACAGTTTCCAGAAGGATGGGAAAATTTTCAACATGGTTTAAAGAGATATGTTGTTGTTGTTGTTGTCAAGAAAATGAAGCTACAACTCATATTCCTGTAAAAAAATAAGGTGTGCAAGTGCTTGTTGCTTGTTGAGCAAACTGTTTCTTATCGTCAGCAGTCATTTCAATGAGTTTTGGATCGCTCAATCGATTCACAATGTCATCATGTTCATCCAACATTTTCTTTAGAAATTTGTGAAAAGAATCATCTCTACGGGTAAAGCACAGGATCATGCTTCTCATATTCTCTGACGAAAACATAGGTAAAACTATTAGCCTTATGATATTGGTAACGATCGATCCGCCTGTTTCTCTGTGTAGCATTTAAAGTCAGCATAAATGACAAAGGGTGCCTTTTGTTGTTTGCAATGCCCTTGAATCGAATGATTGTATCGTCTGGAAATGATAGTCGCTGTTCTCCATGCTTCCTAAAACTTCACGATGCTTGTCCAAAAGGCCTTGTCGCATAAATCCATGCCGAAAATTGAAGCAGTAAAATGCTTTACCATTTTGTTTTGTACGATACTTCATCAGTCGACTTAAGTTTTAATCAGACAAAAATACCTCTTCTCATCGTCACTGATCTTCTCAAATTTAGGAATTGGATGAATTGGTGTTGGAACTGTCATATCTTTCACATTCATTCCATGTTCAAACGGTCGATACTTCCGCACCAAATTAAATTTGTCATGCATCGGATGTAGATGAACTAACATAGACCATAAGAAACACTTGTTGTCTGTGTTCTTGATGTTACTAACACTCTTGGTATTCTTTATCTTCTTTGGCAATTGAGTGTAGCTGGAGGCTTGCAACGGTTTAAGGTAGCTGTATGAACTTCAGTCTGAAGAATCTTATCCAACACCCATCCAAATCCTTGACGTTCATGCTCATCAAACTTTTTGAACAAATCCTTGAATGCATTTGGCAAATCATTACCAATATCTCTTTCACTGAATGCGGTAAAAGTCTGAGTGCTCAGATGGGTGTTATCCACACGTTCTACCAACACTCCCAGCTCATTTTTTGTTATTTTCTTGAATCGATCTAAAACGACAATGAACCATTTTTTCCATTATCTAATCTATCTTTCAAATATCGTGTGATGCGATTTTCTTGCTGTCGCATTTCCAGTAGCAAGTCGGATCCATTTTCAGGTTCAATTGATTCTTGATGTGCATGTCCACCAAGGCTTATTCTTCTAACTTTGCCCACTTGCATTACATGCTTCTTTGTGTCTTTTTTTGTTTCTTCGCAGGAGGTCGATCTGACTCATCAGTTAATCTTTTTGTACGTATGTTCTGCATTGATGTTGCATGAGTATCCTCAAGCACATGATCTTGTTCAGCATTGTTGAAGACATGGAAGCAAACAAGTCTTCTTTCGTTACGTAAATGTTTCTGAAATTCATCTGAGTTTGGTAGTTATGCATGACACCATCCACATTTCACTTCTTCATTTGAGATATTCATGTTATCACTTCACTGTCTTGATGGTAAATGATGAAAAATGGCAGTAGTTTTGAAAACAAGAGCAATCAGTAATTGCCATATCCCCCGCCGTGGGTGAAATTAGCAAGGTGGGTGCTGTACCTCGCACTTAAACTAGGTAGATAAAATAACTACACTATATTAATGTTATGCATACGAAATGAAAACCCAATCCCGCAAATATTTTAGAGTTATCGTCTAGAAAACAACGTATACATTGAGATCCGGATGGTGGAATTCTAAGCCCAATTACAGATCCGATCAAAACCCCCAAAAGCCACATTTAGATTTCTTGGTTGTGGCGCATATCAAATATGAACCGGATCCGCTCACTAGTTTCGGAGATATCGTCTGGAAACCAAAGTACACGTTGACATCCGGATTTGGAGATTCTAAGTCCAACTAGTCCGATTTCGCAACCGAGTTGCGAAACAAACACTTGGGATACTAAAAAAATACTCATTGACTGAGATAAGAAATTTCTTATCTTATTTCAGTTTTTAAATTCGCATTTTGATTCTTGATTCTGTTCTGTTAGGTTTGCATGGAGAATCAAAATTTTCAGACACAATTAAAATTTCATTTATGATATAAAATTAGATCTAAAATTAGATATTAAATAAAACCTAGCCATTTGCAAATCATTAAAGAACGCAGTAATACTTTACAGAAGATCAACGATGTCAGCAGAACATGCTAACCGTTTTCGAGATAATAGTCAGCTTCCGGTTTTTGACCTTGACCGTGATCCAGAAGGTCAAGGTCACCGAGGTACCTCCTATGTAACGTTATTTAGGCCCAAAGGGTCGAAAGTGTGCTCAACATCGCTCTATCTCTAACCGTTTTCGGGATAATAGCCAACTTCTGGTTTTTGACACTGACGTGACCCAAAAGGTTTAGGTCACCGAGGTACCTCTTATGTAACGTTGTTTAGACCCAAAGGGTCGTAAATGAGCGCAAAATCGATAATAATAATAATAATAAACTTCCGGTTTTTGACCTTGACCGTGATCCAGAAGGTCAAGGTCACCGAGCTACCTCTTATGAGACGTTGTTTAGGCTCAAAGGGTAAAAAATGAGCTCAAAATAATTCTATCACTAACTCTTTTCGAGATAATAGTCAACTTCTGGTTTTCGACCTTGACCTTGACCCAGAAGGTACCTCTTATGTAACGTTGTTTAAAGTCAAAGGTCTAATCCTCTCAAAACCGTGACGATGCATATGTCTGGATCATGGTGAGTAACTTACCAAATCTGGTGATGCTACTATTAATGGTTACTGAGTAGTGGTCTGGACAAAATTTCAAAGGCCAAGGTCACATTGCCAAGGTGAAAGGTCAAATCCACCCAAAAACCTCGACAATGCACATGCTTGGATCATAGTGATTTACTGTGCTAAACTTGGTGCTGCTAACATTAATAATTACCGAGTGGTGACCCGGACAAAATTTTAAAGGTTTAGGGTGACATTGCTAAAATCAAATCCATGCCAACCTTGACGATGCACATGTCTGGGTCATAGTAAGATACTGTACAAAATGTGGCGATACTACTGTCAGTAGTTGTTAAGTAATAGCCCGGTCAAAATTTTAAAGGTCAAGGTCACAAATTCAAAGTATGCACCCATCGAAGTTTTCGAAATAATAAGTTTACTTATATCGTCACAAAATAGTAAGAGAGATCAATAAATGAACACTATTATCACTATCACAATTCCGTACCATTCAACATGTTCACAAATTGTAACGTGGTTACTTGTAAAAAAAAAAGTTTCATAAAAATACAACATTTGCTCTCCGTGATCAACTTTTCACTGACTGCAGCATTGAAAAAAGCTCAGTTCAGCACAGCCAGCTTTTCATTATGGGAGACGCCACAAGCCACATACAGCCATATTGATCTACATTATACATAATCGCGTGCGCACAATAGGCACCTTGTACTGTGAGATGTGCGTGTTTTAACACTTGTGTGCATTTCGGGGGGGGGGGGGGGGGGCGTTGGAGAGTTTAAAGTAACTTTTATCCGCCAATTGGTATTCAGTTAAGCGTTCTGTATACTAATAACAAAAATTCTGCTTTAAGACCAAACAGAAACAAAAACTCGAAAAATGACGTAAAAGTAGTCTCATAACGTATTTGACGCCAAATCTCTAGCTCCAGCCGTTTTGAAGATATTCAGCTCTAAAATATTCATGACGTCACAAGATGCGGAAGATGACGTCATACGTAAAAAAATTTTCGCTTGGATAGACTTCATCACATATCCTATCTGTGTGTCAAGTTTCACTTTCCTATCTCAAACGGTCTCGGAGGAGATGCGCGGAAACCAAGTGACTAAGAATAACAAAAAAAAAACGAAATATGAAAAAAAAATAAAAAGGGAAGAAAAGAGAAATGTACGGAATTCGCGGCGACGTTTTCCCCAAGTGTAAATTACAGATCCAGATGGGCTTCGATCCCACCAAAACCCCAAAAGTCATATCTGGATATCTTGGTTGTTATGCACAACAAATATGAACCGTATCTGCTCACTAGTTTCGGAGATTTCGTCTGGAAACCAAAGTACACGTTGAGATCCGGAGTTTGGGTTTCTAAGTCTAAATACAGATCCAGATGGGCTTCGATCCACACAAACCCCCCCCCCCCTTCAAAAGGCACATCTAGATATCTTGGTTGTTAGGCATACCAAATATGAACTAGATCCGCCCGCTAGTTTCGGAGATATCGTCTGGAAACAAAACTGGCGACTGACGGACGGACAGAGGGACGGCAAGACACAGTGCGTTTCTATATTCGCCGCCTCCGTCAGGACGGCGGGGAATAATAACGTGATCAATGACGTCATCAGTGAAGGAGTTGAAATGTTGACATATTTCACTTTTCTATAAAACAATCTGTTAAATACTCCACCACGCTATAGTACGCCCATTCATCAGTACGAATCAAGTAAAATGCAGAATCAAAATCAAAGTCCTCTACAGTTTCTATTCCAGTTTCACAACACTTTTCAGTAAGCTTGTTGTATAAATCAATTCTGTTAATGTTGTAGTGCGCAATGTTCCAAAAAGTATGCAAGTGACACTTTCAAATCACCCCCCCCCCACCCGCCCCCCCCCCCCAACTCACGGTGAGCACTCACGTTTCGCCTACTTACCATGTGCGTCCATTATTTTTTAAAATCACCCTAAACACATAGTGTTCATTTTGAAATGATATCTCTTTTTTTAAGCCCCACTTGGAAAACAATTTAAATTAAATGCGGATCAATTAATGGAAATATTCTTTTTTAAATAAAAACTGTTACTCCTTGCAAACCGCGACACTAAGTAAACTATTAGTAAAGCGAAAAATAAACGCAAAAAAAAACATATTCCAGTGGAATCGAAAACAGTGGCACCTGAGAAAAAAGTCAATGTTTATCATTTTGAAAATCTGACGGAATGCGAAGACCGTGATCTGGCTTCGGAAAAAGCTCACAAATTACTGAACAAAAAAAGGGAGGACTTGAGGGGCTTTCCAACCGAGATCTTGTCTTACAAAATTCTGCCAATATACTTGAACTAAAAAATAGACCTGGATCCATCACGGAGTGTGCACAATAACAAACAGTGCCATGGCCTAGCGTACAGGTGTGCGACGGACAGTCAAATGCAGAGTTGGTTCTTAATAAACCATCAATTTGGGGAAAAAATCAAAACACTCCACTCTTGAAAACAATATTTTATTGCGAATCGCCTTGTTACTAACAACAATACTGCGATACTTGAGGTACTTAAACCTCTGTACTGAGAGACCATGAAAACGTGAGGTATCGTTGACCTCTGTAGCAATAAATATGGACGGAGAGTACTCAAATACTTATTTAATATACACGTTTACTGGAATGAGGTCGTTCTACAAGTCACCTCTAAAAGCCATTGTTAGAATATAACTTACTATAAGTATTAATAAAATACTGTAAAGAATAACAGACCCGAGACGGTGAAACTCCGTACGAGTTGTTTACATGTTGCAATTTTGTCTACATGTTTACAAGTTGTTTACATGTGCCGTGTTAAGTTCACATTAAAATGTAAACATAGAGTAAAAAAAAAAAACAAACACATATATCACAGACAGCTATGGAAATACTACGCGTGTGTGTGTGTGTGTTTTTTTTACACAGCTTCTAAAACAAATTCGGAGAAGAAACAAGCTTGTGTAAATATGCATTTTGTCTCAAAAGCCAAAGGTGTGCTGCCAACTACAGTGTTCGCAAAAGAACTTCTGTGTAATAGAGCCTTACAAAAATGTGTCAGAAAATGTTTACTGAAGAAAAAATCCTTTTTTTTTTTTTCAACCACAGAAAATTGTTCCGATCTAATTAATACAAATTTTTATGTCTACAAATTTCTACAAACAAATACGACATAAATCCATCTTGACTTTGTTGGAATTGGTACAATACACAGCATCGTCCTCCCCTCCTCCACCCCCCCCCCACCCGCCTCCCCGCCCCCCCCCCCCCCCCCCCCCGCCCCAGTCTGTCACATTGCATTCAGTTTATCATATTTCGCATTAAACCTAAATCTGTTTTCACGTAAGCTTATGTGTACGAGGTTTCTACTTCTCCTAGCCTAAACAACAAAAACAAACATTACTTTTTTTATATGTCTTATATTCTCCACCGCCTGTAAAGCTTTTATATTTATTTCTTTTTATTTATATATTTATTATTTGGATTCTCTTTTTAGAGTCAGTGCTAATTTCAAATAAACATATAAGACGATTGGTTTCAGTTTCCGAAGGCAGCGTTCCTTCGGCATCCTTCGGCAGCACTCGGCATCCTTCGGTAGCACTCGCCTTATTCCGTGTCCTGGCTCATTTCCCCTTGAACGGCTTTCAAGGCATCCAGGCACTTCACCGTGACGTTGATCGTGCCCACAACTTCGGTTTCATTTTCTGCATCCACAACTAAATAAAACATAAAAATAAATAAAGAAATACATAAAACATTAAAACAAGTTTGTCCAAGGACAAAGTCCCAGCTTACGAAAAGCAATAAGACCCAATTCCAGCGTGCATGAGTAAGGGAATTTTCCTGAAAAATTGGGCTTCAAAAGATGAGACGGCAAAGAGCTAGCCCAATAATTAACTTAGCACCGGACCAGAACATAGACCGATAAATGCATACAAAGATTTCTTTACCAGAAAAATGGGAAACAGATTTTTTGTATCTCTGGTAGACTTGATAGTCTGCCATAGATACCTTCAAACAACACTCGCATTTCGGACCAGTGCGCATATTTATGTAACTTGCCTTGATGCGCGGTTCTTATTCAGACAAGTGCGCATGTTTATTTAATTTTGCGTAGATGCGCGGCTCCCATTTTGGAACAGTGCACATGTTTATTTAACTTGCGTTGATGTGCGGTTCGCATTTCTGACGAGCGCCCATGTTTTTTTTACCTTTTGTGAATATACGGTTCTTATTTCGGATCAGTGCGTACGTTTATTTACCTTGTGTTGATGTGCGGTTCTTATTTCGGATCAATGCGCATGTTTATTTACCTTGTGTTGATGTGCGGTTATTATTTCGGATCAGTGCGCATGTTTATTTACCTTGCGTCGATGCGCGATTCTTATTCCAGACCAATACGCATGTTTATTGTACTTGCGTTGATGAGCGGTACTTATTTTTGACAAGTGCACAAGTTTCCATAGGTTGCCTTGATGTGCGGTTCGCATTTCGGACCAGTTTGCATGTTTATTTAACTTGCGTTGATGCACGGTGCTTATTTTGGACGTGTGCCTATGATTATTTAACTTGCCTTGGTGAGCAGTTCGAATTTCGGGTCATTACGCATGTTTATTTAACTTGCGTTAATGCGCGGTTCGAATTTCGGACCAGTGAGCATGTGTATTTAACTTGCGTTGATGCGCAGTGCTTATTTTGGACCACTGCAAATGTTTATTTAACTTGCGTTGGAGCGTAGTTCGCATTTCGAACCACTGCGCATGTTTATTTAACTCACGTTGATGCGCGGTTCGAATTTCGGACAAGTGCGCATGTTTATTTAACTTGCGTTGATGCACGGTGCTTATTTTAGACCAGTGCAAATGTTTATTTAACTTACGTTGCCGCGTGGTTCGCATTTCGAACCGCTGCGTATGTTTATTTAACGTGCGTCGATGCGTGGTTCTTATTTCAGGCCAATGCGCATATTTCTTTAACTTGAGTTGATGCGCGGTTCTTATTCTGGACCAGTGCGCATGTTTATTTAAGTTGCGTTAATGGGCAGTTCGCATTTCGAAATAGTGCACATGTTTATTTAACTTGCGTTGATGCAAGGTGCTTATTTTGGTCCAGTGTGCTTGCTTATTTAGCTTGTGTTGCTGTGCGCTTCGCATTTCGGACCAGCGCACATGTTTTTTTTTTAACTTGTGTTGATGCATGGTCCGCATTTTGGACCATTGCACATATTTATTTAACTTGTGTTGATGATCGGTACTTATTTTGGACCGGTGCAAATGTTTATTTAACTTACGCTTATGTGCGGTTCGCAATTCGGACCAGTGTGCATGTTTATTTAATTTGCGTTGATATCCGGTTCGCATTTCGGACCAGTATACCTGTTTCTTTAGGTTGCGTTGATGCGCAGTTCGCATTTTGGGACAAGTGAATAGGTTCATTTAACTTGCGTTGACGCGCGATTTGCGTTTCGGACCAGAACGCATGTTTATTTAAGTCCCGTCGATGCCCGGCTCTTGCGTCGATTCATGGTTCTTTCTTCGGACCACTGCGCATGTTTATTTAACTTGCGTTGATGCGCGGTTCTCATTTCAGACCACTGCGCATGTCTATTCAACTTGCGTCGATGCGTGGTTCTTTTTTCGGACAAGTGCGCGTGTTTGTTTAACTTGCGTTGATGTGCGGTGCTTATTTTGGACCGGATCGCACGGTTATTTAACTTCTGTCGATGCGCGGTTCGCACTTCAGGCCATTGCTCATGCTTATTTAACTTGTGTTGATGCGTGGTTCTCATTTCAGACCAGTGCGCATATTTATTTAACTTGCGTTGATGCGCGGTTCGCATTTCGGACCACTGCGCATGTTTATTTAATTTTCCTCGATGTGCGGTTCGCATTTCGGACCAGTGCGCATGTTTCTTTAGGCTGCGTTGATGCGCGGTTCGCATTTCAGACCACTGCGCATGTCTATTCAACTTACTTCGAAGCGTAGTTCTTTTTTTCGGACCAGTGCGCATGTTTATTTAACCTGCGTTGATGCGCGGTGCTTATTTTGGACCAGTTCGCATCTTTATTTATCTTCCGTCGATGCGCAGTTCACATTTCGGACCAATGCGCATGTTATTTGACTTGCATCGATGCGGAGTACTTAATTTGGACTACTGCGAATGTCTATTTAACTTGCGTCGATGTGCAGTTGTTAAATCTGACTATTGCGCAAGTTCATTTAAATTGCGTTTATGCGCTGTAGGAGGAGATTCATTTAATTTTTTTTTTTCAAAAATTCCGAAAAAAATTCAAAAGTTTTCCAATTCCCTTAAAAAGCACAAGCCGTATGCATGATGCCCTAGAGACGGTTCATATCGAAAATAAATGAAATCTGATAAAAACTGTAGGAGGAAATGCATTTTGAATTTTTTTCTTGAAAAATTCTCTCGACTGAAAAAGACAGGCCATATTCAAGACACCCTAAGCATGCCTCAGCCACAAAATAAATGATGTTTGATCAAAACTGCAGGAGAAAATGCATTTTGAGGTATTTTCATCAAAAATTCCCCCCGAAATCAAAAATTCCCAAGTCGAGTCAAATAGCACAAGCCGTATGCGAGACCTACCTAAGGATGCCTCATAGCAAAAAAATAAATGAAATCGGATAAAAACTGTAGGAGGAAATGCATTTTGAAGTTTTTCTTCAAAAATTCTGAAAAAATACAGAAATTGTCGGATCGACTAAGAAGCGCAAGTCGTATTCTCAACCCCTTAGGGATGCCTCAAACCAAAAAAAAAAAACTGTAGGAGGAAATGCATTTTGAAGTTTTTTCTTCAAAAACTCCCTAAAAATACAAAAATTGCCCGATCGACTAAAAAGCACAAGCGGTATCCACTCACACCAAAAATAAATGACATCGAATCAAAATTGCATGGGTAGATGCATTTTGAATTATTTTCGAAATTTTTGCTTCAAAAATTCCCTAAAAATACAAGCTAAAAAAAGCACAAGCCGTATGCACGACCCTTTGGGGATGCCTCATGCCAAAAATAAATGACATCGGGTCAAAAATGTAAGAGGAGATACATTTTAAAATTTCTTTAAAAATACGCCAAAAATTCAAAAATCACCCGATCGACTAAAAAAGCAAAAGCCGTATGCACGACCGCTTAGGAAATCCTCACACCAAAAATAAATGACATCGAATCAAAATTGTAGAAGTAGATGCATTTTTTTCAAAATTTTTGCTTAAAAAAATCCCCAAAAATACAAAAATTGTCCGATCAACTAGAAAAGCATAAGCCGCATGCACGATCCCTTAGGAATGCCTCACACCAAAAATAAATGACATCGGATTAAAATTGTAGGAGGAGATGCATTTTGAAACAAAGTTTACAGCGAACTAACTAACTAACTAACTAACTAACTAACGGACGCCACCCGCAAACCGATAGGAATACCCCAGCTTACGTGTAACGTGTAACGTAAGCTGGGCTAATAAACTAAATTAAACGATTAAACGACAAGACACATCCGTAAGTAACTCGGAATTTCCTCGTACACGCCAGAGATTTGACTTGTAGATTACAAATCCACTTTACAGAATTCCATTTTAGGCACTAATTTACGTGTGGGATACAAACGGTTCGACAACATTCGTAATGAAATACAGAATGGCAGTGAAGCGATTTATTTCCTGACAGGCTTGCAAATTATGTCCCCGACGAGACATAACGAGACATAACGAAAACTATAACGAAAACGGTTCGTAGCAACGCCTTTCGTGAATAGCACCTCACTTACACATGCTACTCAATCATATCTGTGACTTGCACATTTTCCTGTCAGTCATATCTGTGGCTTGCACATGTTACATGTCAGTCATATTTGTGACTTGCACATTCTCCTGTCAGCCATATCTGTGACTTGCACATTTTCCTGTCAGTCATATCTGCGACTTGCACATTTTCCTGTCAGTCATATCTGTGGCTTGCACATGTTACATGTCAGTCATATTTGTGACTTGCACATTCTCCTGTCAGCCATATCTGTGACTTGCACATTTTCCTGTCAGTCATATCTGCGACTTGCACATTTTCCTGTCAGTCATATCTGTGACTTGCACATGTTACTGTCAGTCATATCTGTGACTTGCACATTTTCCTGTCAGCCATATCTGTGACTTGCGCATGTTACTGTCAGAAAGGCAGAAAGAACAGAAAGGCGACAGGTACAGAGGGAAGAGGGTAGGGAGGAATAGAGCGTAAAGGCAGAAAGAGGGAAGAGGGCGGAGGGCAGAGGTGTAGAGGCGGGGGGGGGGGGGTGGCGAGGGACAGAGGGACGGATTAGGCAGGATCAGGCACGGACAGCTGCGGACTCGGGATTGACAGAAGAACGAGAGAAGAAAACAGACTTACTGTCGACGTCTTGTTCTTCCAGGTCGCGGTTGGTGCGCAGAATGTTGCGCACGCTGATGTAAGCCTTGCCCACGTCCTCGCACTCGCCCTCCTCGTCCTCCGGCTCGCTCACCACCGTCAACTTGATCCTGACAACAGTCAACACACGATACAACTTTACCCCACACAATAGAACAACATGATAAAACTACATGATGGCAAAACCCTACAAGAATACCAACACGACAACCATGACATAACACTGCCCGCATGACAGAACCACATGATATAACATTACCCACATGACAATCACATGATATAACATTACCCGCATGACAGAACCACATGAAATAACATTACCTACACGACAATCACATGATATAACATTATCCGCATGCTAGAACCACATGCTGGCTGTTTGTACATGCCATTGACACCATGCAGGCGTCACTTACCGCCCGCCTAGGGTCCTCGGACAGGGGGGGGGGCGGTAGGGCAATTAGGGTGGAGGTGATGACAGCATACAAGCGTCACTTACCTCCCACCCAATGTCCTCGCGTCCATCCAGCGGGTGCTCAAGCAGAGGGGGGGGGGAGGGATTGGGAGCGGGTGATGACAGTATAGAAGCGTCACTTACCGCCCGCCCAGCGGGTCTCCGGGCAGCAACATAATTGCCAGGTGCTGAGGGGGGGAGGGGGTTGTGGATAGGTTTGCGGTGGGGCAGGGGTCACTTACAGCCCGTCCAGCGGATAATGCGGCTGTAGCATGCTTGTCAGGTACTGTGTGGTGAGGGAGGGGCAGTGGATAGGGTTTGGATGGGGGGTGGGCGTCACTTACCGCCCGTCCAGCGGGTCCTCGGGCAGCAGCATGCTTGTCAGGTACTATGTGGTGAGGTAGGGGCTGTGGATAGGGTTTGGGTGGGGGGTGGGCGTCACTTACCGGCCGTCCAGCGGGTCCTCGGGCAGCAGCATGCTTGCCAGGTACTGACGCCGCTCATAATGCTTGTCATAATCCACGTGAAAAACTGCAAGAACAACACATTAGCAGGTTTGTGCAGGTTTGTGGAAGTTTGTGCAGGTATGTGCAGCGTTAATAGCTTGTTGAAAATACACGTAACACATTGTGCATTTTTAGGGAAAAAACTGTGTTCTGAACGCTGAGCTCTGTCAATTTAGACTTTTCGAGTTTTTCTCCTATTTATTTATTTATTTATTTATTTATTTATTTATTTTACTATTCTTGGATTTTGAGAAGAGTTAGGGCGCGCGGTCGGACGAATGTGACCCTGAGGCAGCCACGTTGATATTTTTTACTCACTCTTGGTGAAGTTGAAGTTGATGTCCCTGTTCGGGGTGGGCTTGGGCAGGGCGTAGGGGGTCTCCGTCTCCTCGGCCGCCACGTCCAGGAAGCGGTACTCCACGAACAGCTTGGTGACGTCATCGCGCTGGTAGATGGGCGCGTCGTCAAAGAAACTGAGGTGGTTGATGCTCACCATGACCGTGTCGGCGGGCGGCTGCAATGTGCAAACGTTCTGTGACGTCATCTCATTGATTGAAAGTCTCTTTCCATCAGACCTCCCCCCCCCCCCCCAACCCCATCAGCCTATTACGAAATAAGTGAATTATGTCCCAATGGGACGAGATGGAAGTTAAACATTTCTGCATCAAAAAAAAAAAAAGCTGAAAGAGTGTCACGTGTTAATAAATCGAAGGTGTATTTTCAAAGCACCTTTTATATAAATTCTCATTTACCTCTGTTAGTTTTCGCAAATTGCTGCAATTTGATTCCTTTTACGAGGAACCCTCGTGATATGCCAGTGAGCTAAGGGTATGTGCCTGCCGGGTACCCATTCAGTACTGTAGGACACATATAGGTTGGTACTGACTTGATTCTCGGCTCTGAACGACGCAGTCTCCCATGACAAATTGACTCACACAGACTATGTTTTATATCCGAAACAACGCACATTTTCACTGACCAGATTTACGACTAACGTCACGCTCACACCCTGGCTACAGAGGCTATGAGGGTGAACACGGGACACCGGGTAGCCAATCAATACTGTACGATACACACAAGGCTGTACTTACTGGCCTCTCAGTACCGACCAATCACACAGTGTCTGAGAGACAAACACGGGACCGAGTAGCAAGTTTGCTCCCCTGACCTGACTGAGAAGTTCTTATCGTTAAGAATATACGTGTGACGTCACAGAAAATATGTACCATAGACAGCAGCTGGGAGCCGTTGCGGGATTTCGGTGACCCCATGACGACGTCACTTTCTGTCTCTGACGCAGTTTGGCGGGAGCGCGCCGACAGCTTGTCGTCTGCGTCACTCTCTGCTTCTGTAACGTCACAGACAATACGTCATCAGCACTGACGTCATAAGAAAGAGCAGATTAACAATAGAATACAATTGCAAACCCAAAAAATGCAAAGCCCATTTCTCTATTATCCTTCATAACGTCGTAATCAAAGATGAACCATAAATACTTTTTTCTCCCATGTATTTGTTGATCTTCAAGAAATATTTATACAATTTGCCAACTTTTGGGACATCACTGAACTGACCCGGCCAAAGTCTACTGTATATACCCACGGTTAAAATGGGATCCTTTTCAAAACGACTTTATCTGTCATTTCGTATCACATTAAGTAGAGCACAGCTGTGTGCAGCCCCGAAACAATATTTCCCTGAAAATTTGAAGAAGCAGCAATAGACTGATACCTTTGCTTGGGTCTCCAAACATTGTGTCCTCATTCCGCTGCAACACGAAAATAACACGAGGCACGTTTTTTTTTTTTTATTAATTTATTTTTATTTTTTATTAATTTTTTGGGGGCCACATTCAGCCAATCTAGTGCTCCATCGGAACTCAGTGGTCCACCCCTACAGATAGAAAGCCTTGTTACTTTGATATTCTTTGTCCTCTACACCCATATTGAGTGGAGAGACCTACATCACATATAAGTTTTATACAATATAATGCGAAAATACTATTATATGTTCTTTTCTCTGTTTTGTTTACTCTCAATGACGTTATGTTTACTCTCAATGACGTTATGTTTTCTCTAAATGATGGTATGTTTAGTCTAAGGAACGTGATGCGTACTCTCAACCACGTTGTGTTTACTGTCAATGACGTTATGTTCACTCTAAAGATGCGCTTTTCACTAATAAGGCTAATAATGCTAAAAATAGAACGTACATAGGATTCCCCGAGTTCCTCCGCAATGAGCTGCTCTGGGCTCATGTCCAGCGTGTCATCGCCTGAAATGTAGCATCAAAATGAACATACTGTCGATCGGTTATGTCCTGCCATCACGGATCTCGCGAGCAAAAGACATCGATCGCACAGTAAAATATATTCAATCACAATACATATTGATTAAAAGGGAGAGTGTTAAAACAATTTAAGAGAAGCGTAATTATTGGCAAATTACGGTAATGCTCAGAAAATTCCGTGAACTCTGAAATATTAAGAAACATTTAAACTCAAAATAAAGAAAAAAAATCAAGAACTTAAGTAAAACAAAAACAAGCAAAACTTTAACTAAATGTATAGACCATCGATGAAAATGCATCCACCAACTTTAATAAAACTGAATTTTTATAATTTCAAAAGCAGCGAAATCTAAAACGTAACTCGGGCTTTTTAAAATTGAACTGTATTTTTCAAAACGTTCTTAGAACAGCTTAAAAGATGTTTAATCATAACAACACGAAAACTACAACAATTAGTAAAAAATAAATAAATGGATGAAGACGAATATACAAAGCAATCTGAGCACAAGCTCAGAAACTCGGGCTGGTTTAAGAGTGCCTATACACAATGATCAAATGCATCAAAAGGTGCTGACTAGACCAACGGACAACGGACCAACGGACATCACTAGCCGTCACTATCGCGCATGACTAGACCAAGCGCGGACATCACTAGCCGTCACTATCGCGCATGACTAGATTAAGGGGGACACCACTAGCCGTCACTATCGCGCATGACTAGATTAAGGGGGACATCATTAGCCGTCACTATCGCGCATGACTAGATTAAGGGGGACACCACTAGCCGTCACTATCGCGCATGACTAGATTAAGGGGGGGACATCACTAGCCGTCACTATCGCGCATGACTAGACCAACAGCGGACATCACTAGCCGTCACTGTTACTCATAACTAGACCAAGCGCGGACATCACTAGCCGTCACTATCGCGCATGACTAGATTAAGGGGGACACCACTAGCCGTCACTATCGCGCATGACTAGATTAAGGGGGGACATCACTTGCCGTCACTATCGCGCATGACTAGATTAAGGGGGACACCACTAGCCGTCACTATCGCGCATGACTAGATTAAGGGGGGGACATCACTAGCCGTCACTATCGCGCATGACTAGATTAAGGGGGGACATCACTTGCCGTCACTATCACTATCGCGCATGACTAGATTAAGGGGGGACATCACTTGCCGTCACTATCACTATCGCGCATGACTAGATTAAGGGGGGACATCACTTGCCGTCATTATCGCGCATGATTAGACCAAGAGCGGGCATCACTAGCCGTCACTATCGCACATGGCTAGACCAACGGCGGACATCACGAGCCGTCACTATCGCTCAAAATTGTGTAATGATTTGTGTAAATCCTTTCTAACGAGGCCAATCATGCTATTGATCAGGATCCTTTTCACGCATGCGCTTTCTTTATAGCAGCACCTTTTTTCACTAATACTGAACAAAACTTTATAAAAGCCACAAAATAAAATGACGCACCGCTCACGTGACCTATGTACCAAATCGTTCGGTAAACAAAAAACTACAAGAACACAAACAACTTGAAATAAAATGCCCAAGCAAAAATATATATATATATATCTGTACAATACAGAATATATTACGTCATGCAGTGGGTGATTTTAACGGCACCTTCACACTCTAGCTGTTGTTTATACTTGGCGTTCGGCCAAGTACCGCGAAGGTACACCGGCTTGCGTTTTTTGTGATACTGCCGGGGTCTGTGTATCCGCGGTGTAGGTACTGGTATCCGGTCTGACTCAGATGTGTCACAAAGTGAGAAGAAAATAGACGAAAGATAGGGATAAACGCCACACACAAGAACGAATGCCTTACACGCACACTCACCCATTTCCCCTCCCCCCCCCCCCACCACACACACTCACCCCCCCCCCCACACACACTCACCCCCTCCCCCCTCCCCCCCACACACACACACGCAAGAATGTCTCCACGAAGTGTGCTTCACACTGAGCATGGCTTCAGATATTGCTTTTGAAAAAAAAACAAAACATAGGAGTTGAAATTAGGGTCCGCGATCGGTGACCGACCGACAAAAAAATTCTCGCTAACCGCAACCGAATTTGTTCTAAGATTGCGGACCCTAGTTAAAATTAGTGCGATCAGCAGCATAAATCTGGAGCCACGCGAAATCAGCAGATTTAAAACATTCTTGTACGTCAATGTTTTTTTTTTAAGAAAGTTGTCAGCTGTAATCAAAGGTGTTGCAAAAGAACACAAGAGGATGTTATACAAATTTTTACAAGCAATGAAAAGATTCTTTTTTTTCAAACTGTTTGCAAGGAAACTAGACCGTAACTGTGCTATGTGCTAAAAAGAAACTGGTTCTTGCAAGAACATGTGAAAACCCATCTCCATGAAATAGGAAGAAAAACAAACACTGTACAAGCGAAAGAAACAGTTCTGGAATGATTGGAGAAAAAAGGAGGATAAAGCCCACACCACCACTCTACCCTTCCCTCCCACCCCCCCCCCCCCCCCACATCCCCCCTCCCACCCAACCCCAGAAATCAGGCAAAGATCAGGTGATCACGCTGTGTACACAAAGATTTGTTCAAGCACCTTGGTCACTTTCTGTCACAGTGACGTCATTACCGCTAGATGGCTCCTCTGTCACAGCAATTAGTTGCAATGATTAATAAGCAAGAAGTTATAAAAAAAAATAAATAAATAAAGATTGAGGTATTAGGAATCCTGCCTTTCGTTTATTATTTAAGTGATTTATTTATTTATTTATTTATTTTACCCAATTCAACTCTTAGATTTATTTTGTATTTCAAAAGTTAACGCTGAAAATATTAACGATAAAATTAGCACCGTACTGAAGACAAAAACCGGTTCGAAATACAAGCCCTTTTTTCAGCTTTTCAAACTGTCCATGCAATCAACGATTGCAAAAGATCAAGCAGCTAGTATTCTATTTTCCGACCCGTAGGCCAGTCAACTGCAGATGTGAACTTTCGACAGTTGAGGAGCATAACGCAAGCAAAGCGACCAGTTCCCAAATAAAATAGATCTTTCAGTGTTTTTGTTATTTCAACATAATTGACTATTATTAGAACCTCTTATCTTATCTCAACGAACGAAACTGAAACTGCACCAAAGCTACGGTTACGAAACTACGCGGTGAACTGATAGAGAGTGGTAGATACGTCAGTGGCGGCGGGGGATGCATGGCGTATCTGGCGTACCTGGCGCGTGTGGCTGGGCGGACAGTGGCGGCGGTCCGGCGCCATGTGACGTGCTGTCCTCCTCCTCGACGTCTTCAGACAAAGGCTCGTCCTCGCCTGAAACAATCACAAGGTGGCTCGTCATAAGGGGAGTCAGGGGAGGGGGTGGGAGTCCAGCGGGAGGGGGGGGGGGGCGGGGAGGTGAGCGGGAGGGCAGCGGCGGGGTGCAGCAATCACAAGGTGGCTCGTCATAAGGGGAGTCAGGGGAGGGGGTGGGAGTCCAGCGGGAGGGGGGGGGGGCGGGGAGGTGAGCGGGAGGGCAGCGGCGGGGTGCAGCAATCACAAGGTGGCTCGTCTTTAAGGGAAGCCAGGAGAGCGGATGGAAGTCCAGCGGATGATGCGGGGGGGCGGGAGAGCAGCGGGGGGGGGGGGGGGGGTCGGGAGCGTAGGGGAAGGGAAGGTGGTCCATCCATTTCACTACTATACCTAACCGTTCCCCGCCCTTGGCACAGACCCGATACTGGCGAGCCCACCGACACGATGGGATATAGTGGTGAGTGCGGAGGGAGGGTGTGGGGGTGGGAGAGTGGGGGTGGGAGAGTGGGGGTGGGGGTGTGGGGGGTGGGGGATGGGTGGTGGGGGGGTGAAGGGGTGTGGGTGTGGCGGGTGTGGGGCTGTGGGATGTGAGGGTGTGGGGTGGGGGATGTGGGGTGGGGGGGGGGGCCACACACCTGGTACTGGCGAGCCCTCCGACACGATGGGATATGGTGGTGAGTGCGGAGGGAGGGTGTGGGGGTGGGAGAGTGGGGGTGGGGGTGTGGGGGTGGGGGATGGGTGGTGGGGGGGTGAAGGGGTGTGGGTGTGGGTGTGGGTGTGGCGGGTGTGGGGCTGTGGGATGTGGGGGTGTGGGTGGGGGGGTGTGGGTGTGGGGGTCTGTGGGGTGTGGGGTTGTGGGGTGTGGGGGGGGTCACACACCTGGTACTGGCGAGCCCTCGGACACGATGGGATATGGTGGTGGGTGCGGGGGGGGAGGGTGCGAGGGTGTGGGGTGGGGGATGTGGGGTATGGGGGTGTGTGGGTGTGGGGGGGGCCACACACCTGGTACTGGCGAGCCCTCCGACACGATGGGATATGGTGGTGGGTGCGGGGGGGTGTGGGGGTGTGGGGTGTGGGGGTGTGGGTGGGGGGCCACACACCTGGTACTGGCGAGCCCTCGGACACGACGGACACCTGCGACATCGTCCTCTCCGCCGCCTGTCGTTGCTGTGACGTCACTGAGACGCTCGGCTCCGACTCGATCGTCTCCTGTTAGTGTACAACCAGAGGGCGCTCTGCCAGCAATGCTCATCACTCGCCGAATAAATCCACGAAACTTTTACACTTTCCTCGTAAAAGATAAAAAAAACTGGACAAAAATAACAAGCGTCGTGGGTGATAAACAATATACGGTTTTCAATAAGGGAAGGTGAAATTTGCGCGGTACCTGTAGGGAGAGGTTGTCCCATTCGGGCGGTGGTTGCTGCTTGGTGGACGGCGTGGAGTGCGCGGTGGGACCGCGTGGGGGGCGACTCCTCTGCGGGGTGCGTGGTTCACGCGGCTTCGTCCTGGCAAGTCACAAAGTACACGTGCACTTACGCCGGTTTAAGGCAATTCAGTATCCTGCCATATCGGCCGAACTGTCTGTGTTTCGCTGGATGTGGTCAAAGATTACTAGACTATTTACAGGACACTACGCCACCCCCATCCCGCTTACACACTACCCCACCCCTACCCCTCCCCCACCCCTCCCCTCACCCGCAACATTTGCCTGCATGACTCGTTGGCAGGAAAATACACCCTCGTTCATAAACAAAGTACTTTTTCCATCCTAAGCACGAACAACATTGTCGAGACATAAATGGAATCTTCCAAGGTTAAGCGATAAAAGACTCGTTTTAGGACTTCCTGCTTCCTGTCGTAAATTCAACCCCAGATATCTCACAACACTCTGTACCACATCATTATGAGTATTCTGCAAGGACTGCGAGGGCGTACTCGGTGTACTCTAGCAGAAAAAAATGACGTATCATGACGTCACAGAAACAAAACCGTATGTTACTTATTCAAATTCACCAGTAGGCTTAATGACACCCCCTGCCCCCGTTTTGCATTTTAATTTTTTTAAAACTTCAATGCACTTACCCTGGCCCCCCGGCCTTGACGGATTCCTTGAGAGCCTGCTCCTCGCCCGGCAGCAGGGACATCTCCTGCTTGAGGTCGGCCCCCGAGGCTAGCAGCTGCGTGGCTGTGCGCATGCCCGCACTGGGCGGGATGTAGTTGAACCGCCACTTGAGCGACACGTCAATGGTGCCGTTCTGAGATCCGTCGTTCTGGAGAGCAAACAGGATCACGACGATCCATACAATACATGAGACGAGACGGGGAAGACACCACCACACCCATCTCAGCTATCTCAGGCAAGATCACATGACCATCAAGTAGTGTACATGAAAGTAGTGACCTTGTAAATCTTAACATGATGGCTGCCAAAGAATGTCAGAATGACAGAAAACTTCCGGTAAAATGCGGAGAGGTTTAAAAATCAAACTGGAATATGTAGTGAAGGGTACTCGGGTAAAGGTACTCGGTCAAAGAGCAAATTAAACGGGCGATAATATGCAATCCGAGGTTCAGAGGAAAATTACAGCGGGGTATAGGACCCGGGGGAGGTGGGGAGGGGGGGGCACTCACGTGCCAACTGGTTATCATGTGTGTCCATGACTTTTTCAAAGGACCCCGAAACGCGGAGTGCTAATTTTGAAATAATATCCCCTATTTTAAACAAACGTGGAGTGAAGTTCCGAAAGAATCCCCATTTTTTTATGGGTAACGCGGAGTACTGAATGAAAATTACCGCCGCCCATCCGTCCCCCCCCCCCCCCCCCCTCTTTAACGAAAATGGCAGTCCGTGCGGAAGGCATCTGGCCTCAAAATTACCCCCCCCCCCCACCTTCTCCGAGTGTTTTGGACACGTATGGTAACGCATATGATACCAAGTGCCTCCACCCCCCCCCCCCCCGAGTTTGGGGTCAAGTACCGGTACATAAAAATTAGCATAAAACTATTCTTTCCAACCTCGATTCAGAAGAGAACAAAACAAAATCACATAACTTAAATTTAATTTAAGTTATGTAATTTAAATTTTATAACACTTCAAGATATATTTGGTGTTGAGCGCTCACCCCGTACAGCTCGAACGATCCGGCCACCGGCTTGTCGTGTGCTAGCGGGATGAGGGGGATCTTGGCACATCCCAGGTACGCCATCTGATCCGGATCCGTGTCGTCAAAGACGTAAACCAATAACGGCTGCCGCAAAAAAAAAATCAATAACAATGACGTAATGTTGCTCATTAATGGTTACGTCACGTCCGCTTTAAATGGTATTGTTACAGGGTAAATGGTGTGATCTGATTGGTCCATTTCCAAATCAATAATTTTTAATGTTGACCGGAACACAAAAGTCGATAGATATTGTATCACTTGTAATTAAAACAGATGCTAAGTCATATAACTAAAGGACAACATTTTCTTACTGTTCAACAATACTTCGAATGTTGACCCAAAATAAGTCTGCCATCTATTTTTTTAACTGTTAATGGCAACGTGTTATTATAAAGCACATTCATTACCAGTCTGTTAAATTTCCAGCAGCGTTTGATAATTTCCGGCATGAGCTAATGCTCGATACTTTTAACAATTCGCATTGCTCAATGCTTTTAACCAATCATAAAACTCGACACTTTTTAACCAATCATAATGCGCATGTAACATCTGTTGTCCCCATTCAGCACAACTTTAAAATACTTCCCTTTTTTATTGACTCAATACTGAAGCGAACACTTCCGGTACCCAATACTCACATAGAACACAGTACATACAGTACACACAGTACACACAAGCTCACCTGCGTCTTGATGTACTTATCCAGGTCGGCAGTCATGGGTACATTGTACATGTGGTGGTCGTTGAACTGTGGGTTGTTGCTGCCGGGTACCGTCCCAGTCACGTGATCCGCGAAGTCAAAGAACTTGTACACGCAGTACGCCGACGGCTGAATACCTGCCCACGGGACCGATCGGAGGGGGTGGGGGGTAGGCGAGAGAGAAGGAAAGTAAACACTGTAATACATGAGCTGACAAAATCATGACGGATATACCGTTATAAGAAGAACCAATCACTGAGGCACCACGGAGTTCTCTTGATTAGCTTATTTTTTAGCATGCTGTACTACAAGGAATCTTAATCTCTACGCAACAAACCAATCAAGTGTCAGCATTGTACGTCATTTATTATTAATTAATTATTAATTTATTATTAATTTATTATTCAGTACTTATTACTTTATTGCGTTATTATTATTATTATTATTATTATTAACTAAAACATTTTACTACAGGTGTCCTTTCTTGTAACTACCAATTGCCTTGTGTCCCATGCGGGTGGGGGGAGATGGGGGGGGATGGAGGGTATTAACGGACCTTCGCTGTGCCCCTGCACAGCTGGGCAGAGGGGAGGCGGGGCTGGAAGGGGTGGGGTTATACTGTACCTTCCCTGCGGGGCTGTACGTGACTGCAGGCGGTGATCTTGATGGTCACCTGGTTGACATTGTCCGGCGGTCGTTTAGTCGCGGGAGGGGGGGGGCGGGGACGGAGGGGGTGGGGGTTAGGGTTAGGGTACTGTACCTTCCCTGCGGGGTTGCACGTTGCTGCAGGCGCTGATCTTGACGGTCACCTGGTTGACATTGTCCGGCGGTCGTTTAGCCGCGGGAGGGAGGGGGCGGGGGCGGAGGGATGGGGGTTATACTGTACCTTCCCAGCGGGGCTGCACGTGACTGCAGGCTGCACGGTCGCTTAGCGGCGGTGACGGGGGAGGGGGCGGAGGGTATGGGGGTTATACTGTGCCTTCCCTGCGTTGACATTGTCCGGCGGTGGCTTAGCGGCGGTGACGGGGGCGGGGACGGAGGGGGTGGGGGGTTATACTGTACCTTCCCTGCGGGGTTGCACGTTGCTGCAGGCGCTGATCTTGATGGTCACCTGGTTGACATTGTCCGGCGGTCGCTTAGCCGCCGTCTCGTCCATCACCTGCAGCGCCTGCTCCGTCGCCCGCACATTGCTGTCGATGTAGCCCAGGGCCTTCGTTCTCTCCTGTACGCGGGCAAAGCGTGTAAGGCGCGAGCACAGTGACCATCAATAAACACCCAGGCACAAAACGTCACAACACCGCACAGAGACCACAAACACCCAGGCACAACACGTCACAACGCCGCACAGTGACCATCAATAAAGATCCAGGCACAGCACGTCACAACGCCGCACAGTGACCATCAATAAACACCCAGGCACAAAACGTCACAACACCGCACAGAGACCACGAACACCCAGGCACAACACGTCACAACACCGCACAGTGACCATCAATAAACACCCAGGCACAACACGTCACAACACCGCACAGAGACCACAAACACCCAGGCACAGCACGTCACAACGCCCCACAGTGACCATCAATAAACACCCAGGCACAACACGTCACAACACCGCACAAAGACCACAAACACCCAGGCACAACACGTCACAACGCCGCACAGTGACCAGCATCACCCAGGCACAGCACGTCACAACACCCTACAATGGCCGTGCATCAAGCTCCATTATCCATTATATTCTATACCTTTCTGTATCTTTATTCTACGACCCTAACATACACCATAGAGTAAATCAGAATTAACCTGCTTCCCATATCTGAGCCGGCATGGTGATATTTCTTATTTCTTATTATTTGATATTCGCAATTTTTAAATACGTTTCGCTCAGGGTAAATAGATAGAATACCTTAAATAATCACATCAAATACCTTAAATAATCGAAGCGCCTGTTCCATGGGTACTTTCAGTCTGACCCAGTACTCGACCATACCGAAATTACAGCCAGGGCCAATTCCGTCACCTCCAGTACCTAAAGTACACAAAATACCTAAAGTACATATTCCAGTACCTAAAGAGCACAAAATACCTAAAGCACACATTCCAGTACACAAATTTGGCCAGACCAGTACCGAATCTTCTACATAAACAGTAAGAGTCAGTCTTAAGTTTATCACGTAAAAGCACAGCGGTAATTATTGCTTGGTTACCAGAAGTTTACAGAAACATGGGTCCACAATGAAAGTATTCAACAGTACGCGGTGGGCACAACACCATAAAAACTCCTTTTTTCCCTAAGCTGCAAAAAGCGAATCACACAAGCTTTTCGAAATTTAACTCCCCAATTATCGCCCATCTGTACTCGAGTTACCTATGAGTTGTGACGTGGCGTGGAGCCGTCCCTGAGGCTTATCTAAGATGTCTCTCATCTTGAGCTGGCAGGCGGCAATGGTGCGATAATCCGTACCAAAGGACTGGTGCAGCTCCAGGGTGCACGCGTCCTGACAGGTCAACAAAAATCACGGCGCAGTGAACACGCGCCCTGACAGGTCAACAAAAATCAGGGCGCTGTGACCACGCGTCCGGACAGGTCAACAAAAATCACTGCGTAGTGTACACGCGTCCTGACAGGTCAACAAAAATCACGGGTCAACAAAAATCACTGCGCAGTGAACACACGCGTCCTGACAGGTCAACAAAAAATCACTGCGCAGTAAACACGAGTCCTGACAGGTCAACAAAAATCACGGCGCAGTAAACACGCGTCGCGTCAACAAAAACCACCAATCAATAAACAGGTGCCTTGAACCCATAAAAAATCACCACTTTATATTAAATATATATTTCTTACCCCAATGCAAAGCACAGTGAATTCACGACTAACCTTCTGCAGATAATGTAGGAAGAAGTCGTCCACTTTGACGATATACTGCGACGTAAATTCGAAATTGGGTCGGGGGCCTTTCATGACTGGCGTGGCCTGCACCTCGTGCTCGAAGAACTCCCAGGTGGCGAACAGGTGCGGCTCCTCGTCGTGGATCTCGTGCAGGCCGTCTGCGCTCACCACCACCTGAGCGATAAAAGGGGAGTAAATACGGTGATGCTATCAGTACATGATATCAGTAAACACAGAGGGTGGGGAGGGGAGGGGGCATGAGGGAGAGCGGCGGGGTGAGGTCTAGGTATGGCTCCTCGTCGTGGATCTCGTGCAGGCCGTCTGCGCTCACCATCACCTGGGCGATAAAAGCGGAGTAAGTACGGTGATGGTATCAGTACATGATATCAGCAAAACAGAGGGTGGGGAGGGGGGGGGGGGCATGAGGGACAGCGGAGGGGTGGGATATAGGCATGGCTCCTCGTCGTGGATCTCGTGCAGGCCGTCTGCGCTCACCACCACCTGGGCGATAAAAGGGGAGTAAGTACGGTGATGGTATCAGTACATGATATCAGCAAAACAGAGGGTGGGGAGGGGGGGCATGAGGGACAGCGGAGGGGTGGGATATAGGCATGGCTCCTCGTCGTGGATCTCGTGCACGCCGTCTGCGCTCACCACCACCTGAGCGATAAAAGGGGACTGGTAATGGTAATGATATCATTACACACAGGGGGAGGGAGGGGAAGGCGGGAGAGGGCAGGGGGGCTGGGAGTCTTAGGTGCGGTTCCTCTTTGTGAATATCTTGCAGGCTCACCACCAACTGGGCGATAAAAGGGGTTAACTATGGTGCTCACGTTAATTAATAAAGAAGGGAAAGCAAATCTAAAAGACTGTGTGTGTGGGCGGAGGGGGAGGGGGTGAGGTTGGAGGGAGGAGATGTCGAAATCGCTGTGAATCGAGCAATCATTACCACCTAGACGATAATAAGGGCAATTATGGCGTTCACTCATCAAAATGAACATGTGGGCTAAAAAAAGGGACCACTGAGGCACTTACATCAGAAAAACATTGTTGGAGGGTACGGGGTGAATGTGAGGAGAGGGTAAGGGTTGGGTTTTCTCGCTTTGAATCACATTGCCGCCCGCCCTCATTACGACTCGGGCGATATCTGTAAACGCAGGCTCGTGGGCAGATTAATAAATGTAATTTTTTTTCTTATTTATTCATTTATCCTGACAAAGTAGAAAGATATGCTGTACCAAGATCCAGATTGAAGCCTTAAACGCTGTACCAATATCCAGATCGAAGCCTTAAACGCTGTACCAATATCCAGATCGAAGCCTTCCAATATCCAGATTGAAGCCTTAAACAGAGCCCGCCTTACTTTCTTCACGTGGATTTCAAAGAGATTCTGTCCCCTCTCCAGATGCACTGTCTCCTCCATCTCCTCGACGTCCGACTCGAGGTCGTCGCCCTCGTCAGTCGTCGTGACGCGGTACTGACGTGTGCCGTACGCCACGTCACGCAGCTGGTTCTCCAGTTTCTACAAACAGCAAAGAGAGGTGATCACTTTACACGGCCGGAAGAGGCAGGCAACTGCTTAGAAACGACCTTACTTCACATTTTAAAAGAGAAGTCCGACTCAAAATTTCTCAGTCGGAGCTGAAACTTTACAACAATAATTTACGTGAATCAAAGAACTTCACAAATTCAGAAAATTTCTCGCGAAACAATAACCAGGCAGTTTACCATAATCTGAAAATATCTGACCAAAAAAAAATATTAAAAAAAAAACAAAACAAAAACAAGAAAGCGTGTACCTTGATGCGGTTGGCCCTGATGTCCAGCAGAGCCGCATACTCGTCCAGTTTCGTGTCGTACTCTTTGATCAGTTCCTCCTTCCGTGATGACACCGCATCCAACTCCTGTCAATCAAATGACGTCAGCAATGACATGACGTCATTACCACATTTTACATTCTTTGATGCAAGTGAACACTTTGCCGGGGGGGGGGGGGGGGGGAGGAGAGGGTGATCTTGGGATGCACGATGAGCATATTCCGCGTCTTGGGGTCGGGACGGTGAGGTGAGGTGAGGTGGTTGGGTGGTGGGGGTGGGACCCCCGTTCTGACCTGCTGGTACTCTGTGTTGATCTTATGCTGCACGATGAACATGTTTCGTGTCTTTGTAGGGCTGGGGTGGGAGGCGGGTTGGGAGTGGGTTGGGGGTGTGGCTGGGGAAATGCGGTGGAGGTAGGGGGATGGGGAGTAGGGTGATGGGAGCCCCCGCCCTGACCTGCTGGTAGTCCTTGTTAATCTTGTGCTGCACGATCAGCATATTCCGCGTCTTGGGGTGGGGTGGGGGTGGGGGACGGTGAGCGCGGGGGTGGGGGTGGGGGACGGTGAGCGTGAGGGTGGGGGGGTGAGCGTGGGGGTGGGGGAGGGTGAGTGTGTGGGTGGGGGAGGGTGAGTGTGTGGGTGAGGTGTGGCAGCCCCGCCCTGACCTGCTGGTTAATCTTATGCTGCACGATCAGCATATTCCGCGTCTTGGGTGCCGGTGGGGGTGGGGCGGTGAGGTGGACCTGAAGATGGGGTAAGGGGGTGGGACCTCCACCCTGACCTGCTGGTAATCCTTGTTAATCTTGTGCTGCACGATGAGCATATTCCGCGTCTTCTCCAGCTCGTTGATCGTGTCCGCGTGCTCCGCCTGTAGTTCTCGCACCACTTTTCTGTAATCTACAAAAACAAAACACGTATCGGAAAAAAACACACAGAAAAGTTATAGATGGATAGAAGTAAATACAGTCGTTTTTCTTCTTCACTACACAATTTTTAAATCAAAAATGAAAGTCTAAAATATAACACCAGTGCGCGCAATAAAGTATTTAGTATTTTTCTTCTTTATTTGTAAATTTTGAGATTTTTGCAACAATTTCTGCATTTTTTACTTTAAAGGCCGCCAGGGCATTTGTTTCACATGAAAGACACTATAAGCAATCTTCAGGCCCCCATAAAACACTGGCCCGTATTTCACCAAGGACGTATATTTGTTTCACCTAAAAGCCACTTAAGCAATCTTAAGGTCCTCCATCAAACATTGGCCCGTATTTCACCAAGGACGTATATTTGTTTCACCTAAAAGACACTTTAGCAATCTTAAGGCCCTCCATAAAACACTGGCCCGTATTTCACCAAGGACGTATATTTGTTTCACATAAAAGACACTTTAGCAATCTTAAGGCCCTCCATAAAACATTGGCCCGTATTTCACCAAAGGACGTATATTTGTTTCACCTAAAAGACACTTTAGCAATCTTAAGGCCCTCCATAAAACATTGGCCCGTATTTCACCAAGGAAGTATATTTGTTTCACCTAAAAGACACTTTAGCAATCTTAAGGCCCTCCATAAAACACTGGCCCGTATTTCACCAAGAACGTATATTTGTTTCACCTAAAAGCCACTTTAGCAATCTTAAGGTCCTCCATCAAACATTGGCCCGTATTTCACCAAGGACGTATATTTGTTTCACCTAAAAGCCACTTTAGCAATCTTAAGGTCCTCCATCAAACATTGGCCCGTATTTCACCAAGGACGTATATTTGTTTCACCTAAAAGACACTTTAGCAATCTTAAGGCCCTCCATAAAACAGTGGCTCACAGTTCACCACGTGACCGTACCTTTATTTTCCTCCTCATCCACCTTCTGCAGGAAGTCCAGTTCTTGGTTGGCCTTTTCTTTCCTTTGTTTCACAATGACGAGTGCCTCTTCAATCTCCTGCAGTACAAGTATCCTTCGTATAATTAGAGTGCTATCTAACCCCCCCCCCCCGGGCCTCTCGTCCCCCTCCCCCATACCCCACCCACAATGACGAGTGCCTCTTCAATCTCCTGCAGTACAAGTATCCTTTGTATAAACAGTGTGCCTAACACTTCTATCTACCCCCCCCCCCCCCCGGCCCTTAGTCTCCCCACGTGACCCCCCACCTACAATGACGAGTGCCTCTTCAATCTCCTGCAGTACAAGTATCCTTCATATAATCAGTGTGCCTAACACTTCTATCTACCCCCCCCCCCCCCCCCCGGCCCCTAGTCTCCCCACGTGACCCCCCACCCACGATGACGAATGCCTCTTCAATCTCCTGCAGTACAAGTATCCTTCGTATAATTAGAGTGCTATCTAACCCCCCCCCCCCCGGGCCTCTCGTCCCCCTCCCCCATACCCCACCCACAATCACGAGTGCCTACAGCACAAGTATCCTACGGCATTACTCTCAGAAATGCCACTCCAACCCCCCCCCCCCCCCACCCAAACACCTGGTAACAATCGGAACGCCTTTTAATCGCGATCCACATCTACCTTTTGACCAAAGGCAGAAGTTTTCAACGGCTTACTCTCTTTATCTTGTCCCTCAACTCTCCCCATACTTCCCTCCCTCCCCTCCCCCTCCATCCTGCCCCCCCCCCCCCCCCCCGCTACACCCTTACCTGGAAATCGACGGCACTCTCCTTGCTGAAAAATTTCATCTTGTCCCTCAGTTCATCGTTCTCCTGCTTCGTCTGGTAGTACTTAATGCGCATGTCCCGCAGCTCCTCCTCCATCTTGTCGTGCTCCTCTGTGGGCAGGAAGAAATGTAGGCCAAAGTACAGCCGTCGACGGCCACGGACACTTGTTTCTTATACACTAGCTACTCGCACTGCACTGGTGTGCACTGTGCTGTACATCTTGTAAAGGGTGACCAATGAAATTCCGGAATCAGTTTTTTCTTTTTTTTTTTTTTTTTTTTTGGTCGTGTTTAGAAGCAACCAAAACCAACTGGGCGAAGTGACATTCTCGAAAATAAAAAGCTATATTATCGTGTTTTGGGGAGAATTGGGCGCGGACTCACCCCTCTCCTCGTTGAGGCGGTCCAGGATACTGCCCTTCTCACCCACGTCGGCGCGGAGAGTGGCCTCGAGCTGCGCGATTTGTACCTTCAGCGCGTTCTCCTTCTGCTTCCACTCGCGCTCGCGCTCCAGGTCAAAGGCGCTGTGAGAGAGACACCGATAAAGCCCCCTAACACCCCCTCCCTCCCCCCTCCCCTCCACCCCCCCCCCCCCCATACATCCACCGTAAGCACGTTCTCCTTCTGCTTCCACTCGCGCTCGCGCTCCAGGTCAAAGGCGCTGTGAGAGAGACACCGATAAAGCCCCCTAACACCCCCTCCCTCCCCCCTCCCCTCCACCCCCCCCCCCCCCCCATACATCCACCGTAAGCACGTTCTCCTTCTGCTTCCACTCGCGCTCGCGCTCCAGGTCATAAGCGCTATAGTGAGATGAACAGATAAAGCCCCCACCCCCCCTCCCTCCAACACCTGCTTCAGGTAAAAACCGCTACAAGAGAGATACGGCCAACGCAGTAGTGTCCGGTGCGCAGGTAATTCCCCCTTTCCCCCCTCCCCTCCTTCCCAACACCCCCCCCCCAGGCCCCCCTCCCCCGTCAGCGCGTTCTCCTGTTTCCGCTCGCGCTTCACGCCAAAAGCGGTGGAACCGAGACAATGCAGTAGTGAGGTGCACATATTCAGCCTCCCCACCCCCACCCCCCAACTCTATCCCCAACCTTCAGCACCCTAACTTACTGCTTACAATCCCACTCGCACTCCAGGTCAAAAGCTTTACAAGATTATTCTTTTTATTATTTATTTCAGTCACTTCATAAAATGAGGCCTTAATTCCTTCTCAAAGAACAGCATTTTTTGTCACTGAAAATACAGTCAAACTAAAACACGGGCCAGGGTAAACAAAGTGATGCTAGTACCTGGCCACGAGCTTCTCATTTGCCTCCTTCAGTATGTCACACTCTCTTTCCAAATCGCCACATCTCTCCTTGTACTGAAATAAACAGAAAATACCACCATAAATATATATATGCTAGTCTCATGGACTTGCTCCTCCCAAACATGGCCGACTTATGCCCCAGTACGATCAATACGAGAAATTCCTTTCGAAATCTTTACTTCCTTGATTCGTGATCTTAATTACTTCTAAGACCTAACTTAGCCTACAGTCCCCTCACTAAGTCTACACTCCCATCACCCAGTCTACACTCCCATCACCCAGTCTACACTCGCCTCACCCAGCCTACTCTCCCCTAATCCAGCCTACACTCCCATCACCCACTTTACACTCCCTTCACCCAGCCTCCACTCCCCTCACCCAGTCTACACTCCCCTCACCAAAGCCTACACTCCCCTCACACCAGCCTCACACCAGCCCCTCACCTCATTGATGGTCCGCTGGGCAGACACGCCAGACTTGAGCTCATTCTGTAGACTCAAGACCCGGTTCTGCTCAATCTTGAGCTGCTCGTTGAGGACCTCCATCTCCATCAGCACCTGGTCGTGGCTGTTCTTCACTGTGCGCAATTTCTGCGAAAAAAAGAAATCACATACAACGATGAGACGCTGAAAGCAACAAGCCATCGTAGGAAAGCACAGCCCTCAACCGGAATCCAAGATGGCGGCCATTATAACCCTGAAACTGGAACAAAGTCAAAATAAAAATGACAAGCACCCACCCACTATGGTAGGTTATCTATACACTAACTCTCACAAAAAAACAGTTAAACAGGGTGGGAGTAACAGCCGGCGATGGACGGACGGTCGGTCATCACCAAAACCTACCGCCCTGTCCATGGCAAAATCCCCCGTTTACGACCAGTAATTAGCAGATATTAACTTGTTTTGATTCTACATAAAAGATTATTGACCAGAAAGAAAATGCAGACCTTAAGGTTACGTGACATAACAGGTATTTCGATTACGAATAACTGCAACACTTGTGAACCACTGCCTTCCAGTCAACAACTTGGGAAACGACCAAATAGACTACAGTATTTCCCCCAAGTCTTGTAACAATATAAATTATTTAAACCTAGATCCAATAGGGAGGAGACTGAGGAAACTAGATGCTCGAGAAGCATGAATCCGCCGGGTTCGCGCAATATGTATACCTGATTATGATGTTCCTGTGAACAACTGTTCCAAAGAACACCATACAGCCTTGTGGTCAGTGAAGTAGAGGTTTGTAGAGCCAGTGGTACATGGTTGATTTGGTGTGAAGATAATCAATCCACCCACTAATGCGGCCTGTAGGCGCGTGAGACCGATATGTGTTATGCTCATTCCTAATTCATTTCTTCCATTTTTTAAAGTTTTGTCATTTTGACAATTTTAGTCGGATCCGGTCGAATCCTGGTCACTGCACTGCGGGATGCTTAGGAGCAGCCCTGGGTAAAATCTTAAATCAATCCACCCACTAATGCGGGCTGTAGGCGCGTGAGACTGATGTGTGTTATGCAAAGTC
Source organism: Protula sp. h YS-2021 (assembly GCA_949752745.1). Classification (NCBI taxonomy): domain Eukaryota; kingdom Metazoa; phylum Annelida; class Polychaeta; order Sabellida; family Serpulidae; genus Protula; species Protula sp. h YS-2021. Next base: position 97,032,087 of record OX457027.1, on the reverse strand, counting down.
GTTATTCAGTTTCTGCAATTTTTTAAGTTTTGCCATTTTGGCAATTTTGCTCCGATCCCGTCGAATCCTGGTCACTGCACTGCGGGATGCTTAGGAGCAGCCATGGGTAAAATCTTAAATCAATCCACCCACTAATGCGGCCTGTAGGCGCGTGAGACCGATATGTGTTATGCTCATTCCTAATTCAATTCTTCCATTTTTTAAAGTTTTGTCATTTTGACAATTTTAGTCGGATCCGGTCGAATCCTGGTCACTGCACTGCGGGATGCTTAGGAGCAGCCCTGGGTAAAATCTTAAATCAATCCATCCACTAATGCGGCCTGTAGGCGCGTGAGACTGATGTGTGTTATGCAAAGTCCTTATTCAGTGTCTGCAATTTTTTAAAGTTTTGCCATTTTGGCAATTTTGCTCGGATCCGGTCGAATCCTGGTCACTGCACTGCGCGATGCTTAGGAGCAGCCCTGGGTAAAATCTTAAATCAATCCACCCACTAATGCGGCCTGTAGGCGCGTGAGACTGATGTGTGTTATGCAAAGTCCTTATTCAGTGTCTGCAATTTTTTAAAGTTTTGCCATTTTGGCAATTTTGCTCCGATCCCGTCGAATCCTGGTCACTGCACTGCGGGATGCTTAGGAGCAGCCATGGGTAAAATCTTAAATCAATCCATCCACTAATGCGGGCTGTAGGCGCGTGAGACTGATGTGTGTTATGCAAAGTCCTTATTCAGATTCTGCAATTTTTTAAAGTTTTGCCATTTTGGCAATTTTGCTCAGATCCCGTCGAATCCTGGTCACTGCACTGCGGGATGCTTAGGAGCACCCCTGGGTAAAATCTGAAATCAATCCACCCACTAATGCGGGCTGTAGGCGCGTGAGACTGAAATTGCACAGACGGACAGACGGACAGACGGACGGACGGACGGACGGACAGACGGACAGACAGACGGACAGAATGAAAACTATATCCGTCCGGTTCCCGGCGGATAATCAACGCAACACAAGCTATATAACACCAAGACGGATCAAGAAACATAGACTATATAAGCCCAACCCTGGGCAAGCAACACAGGCTATATAACTCCAACCGGGGGCAAACAACACAGACTATATAAGACCAACCCGGGGCAAGCAACACAGGCTATAAAACATCAACCCGGGGCAAGTAAAAACGGAAGGTCTTGTCACGTTCGCTTATTACATCAAAGCACACAAACAAGCATAACCTCTTCTAGCTGAGCGTACTGTCCCTGGAGCTGTGTTAATTTTGTGGACTTCTCTTTGACTTCTCGCTGCAGTCGAATGCTATCGATATTTTCCTGAATAGCAGTTCTGGTAAAAATACAAAAATAGGAAAATAAGAAAAATGTGACGCGTTACTGTGGTATAGTCTTGCCTAGACACACAACTTGAAAATTTTCAAAATGACAATGACTCACGATCAGCAAAACAGGACACTGAATTTCTTTTTCAAACCTAAATGTCCCAGGCAACGGAGAACCCATATTTTGAAATAATGTCTGCATCTATTCCCTAGCTTTTCCAATTCCAAAAAAAAATAAATAAATAAAAAAATAACGAACTTGACTGTGTTGATGAATATTTAGCTTTCATCAATTATCTGCCAAAAGTGTTTTTTCCACTAAAAAGAACACTGGCCTTGAAAAGCACCGTTTTCACAGTTTGTGAAGCCGCTTATTTGTATTATTTGTATATACATTTACAAAGTCGATGGCGATCACTAGGCAGTTATATTTTTGCAAAAAAAAAAAAAAGAAAAGAAAAAAAACACACCTCTGTCCCTGGCTGAGTTGCTGTTTGATCTTGAGGATATCCTCTTCATACTCGGCTTCGCGCACGCGCATTTGCTCCTTCAACATGGCGACATCTTGCTCATAAATGTTGATGTTTTCTTGCAGCTCTGAGATAACTTGTTCTCTGGAAAGTAAGACAACAAAATATATTCACGTAACTGACGAAACTTTCTGACCATAACTGTCAAAGATGGCGAATTCACCTATATATAAGCGTTCACCCAGCCCGTAACAAGAGCACCGTTAAACCAACACTCGCGGCTTATAACTGTGGACTCCTCCACAACAACATTCATAGCTTTTTACTGTGCTTCCGTTGTAACTCACCTCTACACCAACATTCACAGCTAACAACTGTGCTTCTACTATAAAGCATCTCTACACCAGACTTACAGCTTACGACTGTGTAGCCATTATAAAGCATCCCTACACCAACACTTACAGCTTACGACTGTGCACCCATTATAAAGCATCCCTACACCAACACTTACAGCTTACGACTGTGCGCCCGTTACAAACTCCTCTACACCAACACTTACAGCTTACGACTGTGCGCCCGTTACAAACCCCTCTACACCAACACTTACAGCTTACGACTGTGCGCCCGTTACAAAACCCCTCTACACCAACACTTACAGCTTACGACTGTGCTCCCGTTACAAAACCCCTCTACACCAACACTTACAGCTTACGCCTGTGCTCCCGTTACAAATCCCTCTACACCAACACTTACAGCTTACGACTGTGCGCCCGTTACAAAACCCCTCTACACCAACACTTACAGCTTACGACTGTGCTCCCGTTACAAAACCCCTCTACACCAACACTCACAGCTTACGACTGTGCGCCCGTTACAAACCCCTCTACACCAACACTTACAGCTTACGACTGTGCGCCCGTTACAAAACCCCTCTACACCAACACTTACAGCTTACGACTGTGCTCCCGTTACAAAACCCCTCTACACCAATACTTACAGCTTACGACTGTGCGCGCGCTCCTGTTCCAGCACGCTCTGACCGTAGCGTGGGTACGGGTAGCTGGGCCCGTGGGAGGCGGGCGGTGGGCCAGCCACACGCATCTGCTTGGAGATATGCGGCTCCGGAGCTGTCTTCTGAATGCCCTGTCGTACACAAATACCATCGTAACAGAATAAAAACATCACAGTTACGTTACAAGTCGCTGCTTCAATAACCTTAAAACGGCTCATTATTTTTTCACACTTTCCACTATGGTTTTCTATAAAAAAAAAAACTATTTTAAAATTCAGTATAAGTTCTCATTTCTCAGTATTCATATACCTCGTGTCTTCATTTAACAGGTCTCTGAATACTCTGACTAGTAAATCGACGCCATCTTAAGACGGAGTACTCACGGTACTGATGCGAGACTGAGTACTCACGGTACTGATGCGAGACTGCACATGTCCATACGCCGTCTTCCGTGTATTCTGTGTGGCCAGCTGCTGCTTCAACACCGACACCTGAAGCAGAAGGGGGGTGTGGGTAGAGAGGAAGGGGGGAGGGGGCGAGTTAAGAGCGTAGTGACGCGGAGGCATAGCTCTGGTTCGTGTGCCCCTAAACCAAAATGACAATCCTTGTGATGTTCACACTGCATCACCGCATATTTTGTTGACTACAACTGAACTAGCTGGAAGTCAGCCAGGGTTTACTAATTCCTACAGTCCCTGCCCACCTCTTGGATTATCCAAATACAATCCAATCCTGCACTATGTTTCAAATTTTATTTCGATTTTAAATCCTATAACAGCCATGCTCAAATCAAGATTTTTTGGTTCATTGTAGCGATACCACATTCAGAGACTAACCTTCTCCCTGTACTGCTGGTTCGATTTTTCGAGCTGTCCGATTTTGGAATGCAGGTCTTCTAGCATTTCCTCCGTCTCGATGTCCCGCCCTCCCTTCTTGGCTGCAAACAACCAATAAACAATGCTCTATAGCCTGAAGCCCATAACGTTTACAATTTTGAACTCAACTTGAAGTCGTTTTTTAAACAAAACTTTCACGAATTTTTAGCCAGATGACTGTGCACGCAGATGGAAACATTACATCAATTAACTCGTCATCGTACTTCATGTGAGAAATCAAAACGTATTGTAACACCAAAACCAAGCATATCAATGCTCACGCTCGCTACTTGCGTAATAAAACATACGGATCAACTACGCCCCCCCCCCCCCTCGCGTGCACCCAGATATCGGATCGTTACGTCACGCACCGCCGTTGAGAGCGTCCTGTTTCTTCTTGTCGCTCACCAGCCGAAGCAGCTTCGTAGCCATCCTGTAAACAACAGCCAACAACACCTGTCTCGACAAACCCGTGTCTCAACAAAACGTGTCTTGACAACACGTGTCTCGATAACTTGCGTCTCGATAACACCTGTCTCAACAAAACGTGTCTTGACAACACGTGTCTCGATAACTTGCGTCTCGATAACACGTGTCTCAACAACACGTGTCTCGACAACAACGTATCTTGACAACGCGTGTCTCCACAACGCAGATCTGGACAACACGTGCCTCGGCAACCCGTGTCTCGAAAATCCGTATCTCGACAACACGTGCCTCGCCAACCCGTGTCTGAACAACAACATCATCACTAAACTTAAGGACAATGAAAATATTCTGGCTAATTATGGAAAAGTTAATTAAAAGTTTCATACTACAAAAACGTAACTCGTGATACTGCACGTTTTCTCGGATTTTTTTTAACCCAGTTTACTGTGACTGAATGGCCATTAGAGTTTTGGAGGAAACCACAACTCTGTTGCGCAGGGAAATCGTTCTGACAGAGCTATCCATTCACTCCGCGGTTAGTGTGGATAGGCCACTTTTCACACGGATCCCCTGCGCAGGATCAACTTTTTACCTTTTTACCTTTATAAAGTATAGTAGCTGCTGCTCATGTTCTATAATAAAACATTTTTGAGAATATCTCCGCAATTAGCCAAAACATTTTCACTCTACATAAAAATTTCTTCCTTATATTTACAACATATGATAAAACAATGCGCTCACAGCGAGTATATTTATTTACTGATTCTCGCCTCACTGCTCTGGCAACATTAACACTGCGGTTGGTTTGGTCGCTGACGGCCATGACACTGCCCGCTGACGGCCATGACACTGCCCGCTGACGGCCATGACACTGCCCACTAACTCCCATGACACTGCCCGCTGATGGCCATGACACTACCCGCTGACGGCCATGACACTACCCGCACACGGCCATGACACTACCCGCTCACGGCCATGACACTGCCCGCACACGGCCATGACACTGCCCGCTCACGGCCATGACATTGCCCACTGACTCCCATGACACTGCCCGCTCACGGCCATGACACTGCCCGCTCACGGCCATGACACTGCCCGCACACGGCCATGACACTGCCCGCTCACGGCCATGACACTGCCCGCTTAAGTAGGCATTAATATATCCATAGCAGCAAGTTGACGTGCATATCAACTAGTTTACAACCCGTTTCGTGATTCTTGCGAGTTCCTTACTTTTTGATTTTCTCCTCTTGTTTCCTCGCATGTTTCTTCAGCACCAGGTTCTCCTCGTACATCCGTATGTACTTGTCCTCCAGCTCCTCACGGCTCCACTTTGTGACCATGTGTTTCTGCTGTGATGCTCTTTTTGCCAGGGTATCTGATAAGCAAAGTGATATATCAGCAGCACGTATTACTTAAACAGAAGAAAGAGCTTTTAGGCACAACAATATCCCATCTTTAATGCGGCAGGAAAAATTAAATAAATTCATTTTTTAAAGATACCAGTGATTAAATTTTTCCACACACTTTAAGGTGATTATTCAGCTTAGAAAAAAGCAAACAAACAAAAAATAAACAAGACACTAAAAGCACAAAACACAAACCATCAGCTGTTGTTTTATTCTTGTTGAAGTGATTGAAGCCCCCGCTATCACGGGTGGGATACGCGTCGTACTCATCCATTCTGGCCTTCTGTCTATTCACTCAGTAACAACCATCAGGACCCTACAGCGATTTCAGCACAAACTTATTTTAATCTGCCATTAATATTAAACGAGCACTAAATCAGGGTTCGCGTTGGCAGGACTTTTGTCCACTTTTTACGAAATGACTCACTTTTTCGGAACCCACCGAGTCTTTCTGGACCCAACTGAGTCACACTTTCCTTTTTTGACTCACTTTCCTGAGAACCCAGCGCGAACGCTGAGTCTAAATCATACTTTTTATGAAAGAGGGTATTTTAAAAAATGGTCAACATGTATTTCGCAAATTATTTCGAAGGATTTTCTGAGAACTATTCTCAAATACTTCTTGTGACTGATGTAGAGAACGTATGAACAGATTAAGGGCTACTTAATCCAAGATGACTCTTGTGGTCTTCCTATGAAAGGAACAGTCATATTTCCGATGTCAAAACTTGCCATTGATGCCAGTTTTGCATATCTCGGCGCATGATATGGACGAATGGCGTGGTTTCAGAAAAGGTGCACCACACAAATAACGAAATTATAAATGATGGCGCTAGGTCTTTTATGGTCAAATACTAAATTTGTACTAAGAAAAACATGATTTTTTTCTTGTGATTAAGATGCAGGAGTCCTCACTATAGCCAGCAATAACATTGAATATACAATTTCAAAACCACTCTTTACTCAAGTTTGGGGATTTCATCAAAGTCCAAAATAATGTACTGTGATTCTTCTGTGCACTTTTTAAGAAAGGCTGCTAGTTTGGACCTCGGTGCAAGAGGCCGGGCACCGAATGGGTCAAAACATTGAAAGTTGACATCTACAGCCATTATTACTACATGAACTGTGAGTCTTTCTGTCCTAGGGACGATAGAAAAGTTCCGTTGGGACTGAAGGCCACTGTTGAAAGGATAGTAAATGGATTGCACGTGCAATCAAATAATGCTTGACTCAACTATTTCACGTCACATTCAAATTCACACAGCGCGCTCGGCTCCAAAACTAAACTGATTTTTTTTTAGAAAACACGTTATTTCCGGACGGTGGTGACAAGAAAGTTATGAAAATCTAGTCCTTGTTCACGTACTGGCCTTACAAGTTAAATAACGACATGAGGGGTAAATAAGTGCTGTTACTATTCGGCAACCTACTTAAATTGCCCCTTCTCAGTTTTAGTCTTTTAACATCGTGCAAGAATCCGTAACTTATGGGCGCAACTTGCTCCAAGAAGCGGCTCGCTACTAGGAGATCGGCTTACCGCTTCAATTCCTCGCTTTATATCAATTCTACAAGTGAACTGTGGTCCCTTCGGAGGCACCGCTGTGACGATTTTGTGCGAGATTAAACGACCCACGATTTACTTAAGGCCCTTAAAGTGATATACAACTTCTGTGTTACGCTTTCTTTCAAAACCGAATATGTGAATAACCAAAAACTTCAACCAATAATTTACATTTCTTTGCATACAGACAGCATGGTTTATTGCATAAAAAAGGAAATTTTGAAATAATACACCAAAAGTTTTTGAATTCGTATTTCACAACGCATTAAAGAAATTATATTAACACCTAAAATTATAAATTAAATTTATACCTAACTCTTCTTCTATAAACTATCTGGAGAATTATTTTCGGCCACAGCGAAACTACCAAGCTTGAGTATACAGTGGTTTTGCAATTGTAGAAACATTGTTGTTGTGGGTGATAATGGGATATTCTTGATCCTAATCTCAAGAAAACATCTTTTTCTGAGTACAAAATTGTTATTTTACCATAAAAACTGTACGCCGTAATTTATAACTGCGCCATGTAAGTGATGCACTCTTTCTAAAATAACGCCACTGGCCCGTGTCGTGCCGCCGAGATTAGCAAAATTAACATCAGTGACAAGTTCTGTTGTAGGAACAATGACTCTTGCTGTCACAGGAAGACCGCAAGATAATCTAGGACTGGTTTAATAAGCCAAATCACACTTTGGGCTTCCGAATAAAATGCGCGAAAACTAGACTGGCCAGTGTTTTTGTTAAAACAAAAACGGATATGTCTCCCCCGTCCCCCAATCAGCCACGTGGAAAAAATTCCTTGCTTAAAAGTACAACATTGGCGAGCCAAAAAAATTGGAAAAAAAATCGCCAAAAATACATTTTTACAGAAAATGAAAAAAAACTTCGCAGCAAACATTTCCACTATATATGGATTTTTCTTGTCGCGTTAAAAATCAAAAATTAAAAAATAATCGCCAAATATATATTTTCAACGGAAATGAAGAAAACCTTCGCAGTAAACATTTGCACTATATGTGGGTTCTTCTTGCCACGTTTCAGCCTAATCTAATCAAAAACCGCTTCGGAGATATCGCAACAATATGGCCCAAAAAAGGAAAAAATCAAAAATTTAAAAATTCGCCAAAAATACATTTTCAGCGGAAATGAAGAAAAACTTAGCACTGTACATTTGCGCTATATGTGTGTTCTTCTTACGACATCTGAGCCTTATCCAAAGAAAAGTTTTGGAGATATAGCCTGCCAATGTAAAAATATGCACGAACCCCCCCCCACCCCCCCCCCCCCACCTATGTTAAAAAAATTGCCAAAAACAGTATTTTTGAAGGAACGAAAAAAAAATAACACGCGGATCATCTAGACATGTACCCCAATATGTATGTCTGTTTTGAGAAAAATCGACTCATTAATTTCATAACAACTCACAGCGGACAGACGTACGGACACACCAAATGCTATATATGTCTCCCTTAGAGGGAGAAATATAATTCTGCGTTTCGAATACAAACTAACCGGAAAAAAATGAAAGGAATGATAGACAGATTTCGCCTAAATGTCAAGTTTTCTTGCACCAAAGAGCAATCGTGTCTTTTATAACCCGTATGCTATTTTAAAAATTCATTAAAAGTTAACAAATAGTTTTGAGTTTCAATTTCTTTTATGTTCCGAGTATGAGCTGTTTTTCCTATATTTCTTCTATATTTTCCTATCATTTCTTTCATTTTCACCCGGTTCCCTCGCAGTCGAAATTCAAAATTATTGTACATTTTGTTCGAAACACTCAAAGTGTGATTTGCTTATTATATATTTTATAGATAACACTTGATCCCTTTAGTCGCATTTTTTGTCACTTGATTGGTCACATGGTATTTAAAACCTGGGTGTGGAAGGTAATTTTTCTCCAATTTAACAAAGAAATAAAATATATGCAGTCCACTAAAACCGCGCCTGTTTTGAGTCAGCTCCGAGTCAGCTCTGACTTGTATAACATCGTATATCTCTCTGTCAGAGCTACCTATTATTCAAACATTTACAGAAAGATCATGCCCAATATACCTTTTTTTTAAAACAGGCACAATTTTTAGTGAAATGTTTATCTTTTATTTGTCCATAAAAGTGCAGAAAAGTTAGCTTCCGCACCCCCCTGTTTGTTTACATTCTGGCCTTTAAATGTCATGTGACCAAAAATTTAAATAAGGGGGTTATAGTTTATTTGTAAAAAAAATCACCAACAATATTTTACTTTTTATTTTTTACGTTCTTTTGTCAATTTGAAGGTTTTTTTGATGGTAAATTGTAAAAGTTATTGTTACTTTTTCACGTAATAAAGTATGCTCCCTGTATACAAACAAATGTCAGTTATTACGGGAGATTCGTGGGTATTTCCGTCTTATTTTCTTTTAAAGAAAGCGTAACACAGAAGTTGTATATTATCACCGTTGTACTTTGAGGGCCTTTGGCAAATGCCAAGAAAGACTTGTTGGTCGTTGATTCTCGCACAAAGTAGCCACAGAGGTGCCTCAAAGCGAGCGCAGTTGCCTTTCTTATTGTTATATAGCGAGGCTTTGAAGCGGTGCGTGGAATCTTTGCAGCGTACCGCTTCTTGGAGCTAGAGCTTTCAGTAAATGTTTGTACGAGTACTCGTACAACAGGGTATAGAAAGTTCATCCCTAAAGTCTGAACAACGGGGAGCTTCGTAGCTCTGACAGGGATACAAACGCGGTAAAAGTAAGAAGAACTGGCTGGGAGTTACTCTTACGAGTGGGGCGCAACTGGCGATGCTTGCAAAAACATGTTGAAATCAAGTGAACATAAAATAGTGGTTTCTTCGAACCTGAGACAATGGCCAAACGAGCGCTTTGGTGTTCGCGTTTCTTTTATTTTCTGTGAATGTGCGGATGCAAAGTAAGCGGTGAATAATTTCAGGACCTTTAAAAATGAGAGATACCGAAAAGTTAAAAATGTTATTGTTTACATCGGTTACGCATGCGCTGTAATACTGCGGCGTCTAGTCAGAAGTCCTACCCGTTTTGAGGAGTTGGTTCGTTTTTGGCATCGTGAGAGGCGTTTAATCTGGTAAACTGGTTTTCTGTTGAACTGAGCTATGTAGGACAAAAATGTTTTCCACTCCCAATACACGGCAATTTATGTTAGTCGGTGAGACATGCTGACGCTTTATATGTGAATTTCCAAATTACTTTGGGTTTTCGACGTGGCTTTTAAAATTTTGTTAAGCTTTTTATTTTAACTTCCTATATTTTGATCCTGTTCATTGAATGGTTGTATGTAGAATTCTCCATTCCTGTTTTTCCGTTTCACACGAAGAGCTTAGTAATATACAACATGCTCTTAAAAATGGGCTGGATTCATCAAATGGAGCCTAATATATTGTTAAAATATAAACAATACATTTTTTTTCATTTAAGCCATTGCTTTCGTTCGGTGACATTGGTAGTAGAAAAAATAACCATTAGAAGCCACATTGACCTGGAACATGTTTCTGTTTTTCACAAAAAAGGGAAGATGGCCAAATGATCCAATGGATAATAATTTAGAATTCCATGATAGATAATATGATCCATTGCATGTGTATAGCTGAAGCAATCGGATTAAACATTTGAGCCATTGGATTACAAGACCAATTCTCTAACATCTGAGCTAACTGTCGCTCGTTGAACTGTAGCGTCTTAACAAATTGACCATTAAGTTAAGTCCTAAATAAGAATGACTTATTAAATACTGTGAAGTAAATCGGAATACATTAGGGCAACAACTTTAAAGTACTGAACATTTACGTTGCAAAAATGGTGTTTTTATGAATGTGTAATTACTTTAAAAAATCGTACTCTCTGTTTATGTGAGCTTAGAATTTTAAATATTTTGATGCACCAATTTGCATGACGGATAATTGTCCAACAGCCAAGCTCTAAGGCTGTTTGACCTGTTGTGTATAACACCTTTTTTAGTCCGCGAACGCTCTGTGGATACCGGAAAATAGTACTCATAAAAGAGAAAAACTTCTTTGGGAATATCCATCCACTCTGTGTTTATACATAGCAGATGGAGCTCATCAGAGGTCAACTGTTTTATAACATCGCCAAACAGGAGGAACTAAGTGGAGCTATACAGTCAACCCTTACTCGTTGTTGTCGGTGAATGTTTTGAATCTTCAACTTGTAGGGACATGTAGGAGTAAAGGATTTTATTGCAGCTGATTTATGCGTATTTGTGGAGGAAGATTTCGTCATTCGCAAGGAAACACATTCCTTTTCCTATAGATATACATTATGGCGTCTGCTTTGGTAATAATAAGAGCTGTTCCTGTAATTTTCCATTGGTATGCTGGGCGAAAATTACGGATCTTCGGCATTTTTAAATGACCTGCCCATAAAGGGGTTTAGACTAGCAAAGTCCACGGTGGCACTACTCCACAGTAATATCCTCCTGAAACATTCTTGTGTCTGTAGTGATCTTTAATTAGTCAAACTAAACCCTAGCTCCGAGTCATCTCTTCCTTATACTTACTCCGAGTAAGTCTTATCTAATCCTATTAATCCTATTTATAACATAGAAGTTTGATATGTGAATTCGCACCTATTTAAGAATTACTCCGAGTGCAGCTTAAGCAAATGATTTGAAAGAAATTCGAAATTATTACCCCTTTTAAGGTTTCTTCCATTTCTTCCCTGAAATTGGAGGAAGAAAGTATTTCTTCGCTATGGGAAAAAACCATGGTTTTTACCCTCTATGGAAGAAACATGCCAACCCTGCTTACTCGGTATATCTCTCAGTCAGAGCTACAAGGGAGAGGAGATAGAATTGGCTAGAGTAGATCGTAATTGGTGACAACATAATGCTAAATTCAAACTCCATCAAATAAGCCAACTGCAAGTTTTGGAACCCTATCGACTTAAATATACATCATTTTGTGATATTTGACAAAATAAACTTGTTTTGAACCACGGAAGATGTTCTTTTTCATTTCACCAATTTGGATCTACTGTAACCATTCGTTCTCCTCCCCCTCGTACTACGCTTCCAATTGTTCCACTAATGAGGGTCCACTTCATTTGATCTGAGGCACGAATCCTGCATACCAGTCCCTATTCAAGCATTTATAGAAAGTTCATACCCTTTTTGAAAAACTGGTTTAATTTATAATGGGTTGCATATGTTTTATTTCTTGGTTAAAGTGCAGAAAAGTTAGCTTTCGCACTCTGCTGTCAAATGTTTACGTTTCGACCTTTAAATGTCATGTGACCAAAGTAAGTGACCGGAAATTGAAATAAAGGGGTTATAGATTATCTGTATCATGTATACTGAGACAGTTGATAGACGCAGAATTAGGCATATATTATTTATGTATGTGTATATTGTGTACATTGACAGTATTTAATTTTAGTTTTTTTTCCATGCTTTTTGAAGTATCTGTTCAAAAGTTGTTGGCAGTTATAAGTCATCACACTTTAGGCGTTTCGAATGATATGCTCAAAAATTTTGGGTACTGATTGTAATCTAACTGAGTAAAAGATATGACAGACAAATTTCCCTATCGAATTTCTCTGCACCAAACAGCTATCTGGCTAGAAAAGCCGACTTTGTCGGGCTGGTCTCATCAATCAGCAGGGACAGGGGAGGGGGCATGCGACGTCTGTATGTACGTATGTAAACTTTCACTTCAAATGCTTCTTCTCCCTCAGTTTTGATCGGATTCATTCCAAATTTTGTATCAGTGCTCTGTAGTTGGGTCTCTCTTGAAAAGTTACTTTTTTTTTTCAATCCACGAAAAATTGGTTAAATGGGAGCCATTTTTGGTTACCAGTTTTCAAAGTTCTTGTAATCCCACAATTTTGATCGGATTATCTTCAAATTTTACATAGATGTTTGCTAGGAAGACCTGTCTTATAAAAATTCCCTTTTTTTGGCGATCCACCAAAACTTTTAAAATGGGGACATTTTTTGAGAATCTTTTGGCAGCTAATTTTTTAAGTGTTTCTCCCACAGTTGGGATCGGATTTCTTTCCAATTCTCTACGAATGTTTCCTAGACGGTTTTCACTTGAAAATTAGCTTATTTTCTTTTTGGCGATCCACCGAAACTTTTAAAATGAGGGGGGGAGGGCAGTTTTTTTTTGGTAGCCAATTTTCAAAATGCTTCTTCAACAATTTTGATCGGATTACCTTCCAATTTTACATAAATGTTTTGTGGTAAGACCTCTCTTGCAAATTAGTTTAGCCGCGGTTTTATCGTCTTTGACTTTATCGGTTTTGACATTTTATAATCCGACGGTCAATATTTATGAGATCATGGAAAATTGTATATTTGTGCTCTTGCTGGACAGGAGGACCCGTCCCTGGAGAGGCACTTCAAAGGTCACCGGGATACCATAACGTCTGTAGACTTCAATCCCAACATGAAGCAAGTCGGTAAGGCGTGACAACTACATCACACATAATACACGCGGGAAAAGCAGTGACACGCTGGCAAAACGAGCAGATATTGTTGAAAAAACACATACATACACACACATTCTTGTGGGACAGTATATCAATTTTAAAGCATTTTTTTTTGTTGCAAATTTGCTGCTTCGATAATAATGATATGTTGCGAAAGAGATTAATGGATCGAAAATTACTAAGGTATTGAAACTGGGCTTTTATTTAAACCATTATATCCTTGCATTTTAAAAGTTTTCTTGAGTTTGCTCTGGATTGAAATTTAGAATCTTTTTGTCTTTTTACAGCTTCCGGTGCGCTCGACTCCTGCCTCATGGTGTGGAACTTCAAGCCGCAGATGCGGGCTTATCGTTTTGTCGGGCACAAAGATGCTGTCATGTCCGTCCGCTTCTCTCCCTCCGGTCACCTCGTAGCCTCGGCCTCCAGGGATAAAACTGTACGGCTGTGGATACCTAACGTGTGAGTGATTGCATTTCTCTGCCCTCCCCGCCCCCCCCCCCCCCCGCCCCTCACTCCAACGGTGACCTCGTTGCCTCGGCCTCCAGGTATAACACACTCCGCCTGTGCATATCTAACTTGTGAGTGGGTGCGTTTCTCTCCCCCTGATGTAATATCCGATTATTTGAACGAAGTTAAGAGTTACGCTACAATGAATTCTTGGTTGCTTTTCACCCATCTTAATCTTTGTATTTAAAAGATTCTGAACTAGACAATGCAGAATTCTTCGTATGTTCTTTATTAAAGAAAATATAAGATACACCTGGGGATATTTTTCAAGAAAAAACCTCTGTGCTAGTTTGGCAATATTGCTTTGGGACAGCAGTTTAACTATTGAATCAATTAGCAGATATCAGCGGTTTCGTAACTGGTCAATAATATGTTCGGTACATTGATGTTGGTGTGCACTGACCGCTCTAGTTTTACAACTGGTCAATAATATCTTCATGTTGACTGGAAATAAGTAACTACACTTTGTTATATTGCTTGATGTTTTGATTACAAATAACTGCAATATCTATCAACTTTTGTTTTTAATCTCTCTTTCCGGTCAACACTGAAAGTTATCGACTGAAAAATAGACCAGTCAAATTACAGCAGTTACCCCGTTGTTATACAACAGCTTACCTCTGTTATGTATAAACACAGAGCGGATGCATATTTTAGAATGTAGTGCCGCCTTAATGAGTGTTGTTTTCGCGGAATCCGCGGTGGATCTGCAGAGTAAAATGGCATTCTACACAACAGACCAAGCAGCCGTATAGGTTTATTTTTGAACTTATTTAAAAAGTGGTTTCTCTCTTTTATAAGTACTATTTTCGGCGGAATCCCCAGTGGGTCTGCGGAGTAAAAAGATGTTATACACATCAGTGCGAGCCGGTTGAACAGTTGAACAACAATGCAGTTACCCAAGTCATACAGCAAATATATATATATATATATATATTATTTTGGCACACAGAAAGGGCGAAGTCATACAGCAAATATATATATATATATATATATATATATATATATATATATATATATATATATATATATATTATTTTGGCACACAGGAAGGGCGAGTCGACGGTGTTCAAGGCGCACACGGCGACCGTGCGGAGCGTCGACTTCTCGTCCGACGGCCAGTCGCTCTGCTCGGCCGCCGATGACAAGACGATCAAAGTGTGGACGGTGCACCGGCAGAAGTTCCAGTTCTCACTCAACCAGCACATGAACTGGGTTCGCTGTGCCAAGTGAGTCCATCAGAACATCCTAATGGTTTCATTCTAAAGATGGCATTGTGAGAGCTTAGCGAGAAAAATAGATTCAAAATCAACTGTGCCTTATCTTGTAAAGAAAAATGATTGATGAATAACAAATAAAAATAGATAGTTAATTTTTGTAGTTCGATTGATCTTTTATTGTTCGATTATTTATTTGTATGCTCTGTTTGTTGTGTCCTGTCAGATTTTCGCCCGACGGACGCTTAATAGTGTCCGGAAGTGACGACAAGACCGTCAAGCTGTGGGACACACAGTCCAAGGACTGCATTCACACGTTCTTCGAGCACGGCGGATTCGTCAATGACGTGCAGTTCCACCCGAACGGCACGTGCATAGCGGCGGCCAGCACGGACTCGTCCGTCAAGGTGTGGGATATCCGCATGAATAAATTACTGCAGCACTACACAGGTAGGCACCAATCAGCTGTGCTCACCCCCTCCCCCCCCCCCCCTCAAAGGTGTGGGATATCCGCATGAATAAGTTACTGCAGCACTACACAGGTAGGCACCAATCAGCTGTGCTCACCCCATTCCACCCCCACTCCCCCCCCCAGCCCCTCAAAGGTGTGGGATATCCGCATGAATAAGTTACTACAGCACTACACAGGTAGGCACCACTCAGCTGTGCTCACCCCCCTCCCGCCCCCCCCCCCCTCAAAGGTGTGGGGTATCCGCATGAATAAGTTACTGCAGCACTTCACAGGTAGGCACCACTAAGCTGTGCTCACCTCCCCCCCCCCCTCCCCCAAAGGTGTGGGATATCCGCATGAATAAGTTAATGCAGCACTACACAGGTAGGCACTAGTCAGTTGTGTTAACCCTATTTCTACCCACCTCCCCCCCCCCCCCTCCTTCGAATGAAAAAAGATAAATAAATGAATAAGTTTGTGAAAAAAAATACGGAAAAAGAAAAGGAAAAGAAACGAGAAAAAGAAACCATTAATTTACACGTTTCCCCCAGAGACATTGAACTTCAGCAAGCATTTTGGAGACACATGTTTCATTGTTATTGTCTTCTTCCTTAGACCTTCCAAAATCATCCAGAGAAGATATATTTCGATAGTAACTGAGCCCTTAACCTCAAGCCTAATCTGATTGATCATTTCACTGCGCGCGTGACAACCCTATCCTGTTGTCATCGTCATCTTCACAAAAATAGTTCCGTTCCCTGTCCTCGACAAAATCGACACAGAAAAAGACTTAGGGAAAGGTGCAGGTTTCGGGACCCATTTAACTTTGTAGTTACATTGCCAGCTGTGTCAGCTAGCCCCTTATCTCTAGCTATCCCTAATCCCGTACAAAAACCACTGACCCTTGTAATTGAAACATATTTCTGAGTTGATGTGGCTGAGCTAGGTGGGTTCCCTAAACCACACTTATTTTTTTGGTAACAGAAGGCACTTATTTGCGATTATACAGACGGCAAGTTTGTCATTAGATTGCAGGCTGTGGTTGATTTTTGCAGAACACACGGGGCCTGTGAACAGCATATCTTTCCACGCCAGCGGTAACTATCTCATATCAGCGTCAGACGACTCGACGCTCAAGATACTGGATCTCCTCGAGGGACGCCAGTTCTACACATTACACGGCCATCAGGTGCGTCATAAGCGGGGGGTGGGGGGCAGAGGGGGGAGGGATGACTCGACGCTCAAGATACTGGACCTCCTCGAGGGACGCCAGTTCTACACATTACACGGCCATCAGGTGCGTCATTAACGGGGGGGGGTGGGGGGCGGGGGGAGGGAGAGCGGGAAGGGATGACTCGGTACTCAAGATACTGGATCTCCTCGAGGGACGCCTACACATTACATAGCCATCAGGTGCGTCATTGGGGGGTGGGGTGGGGGGGGGGCATTAGCCTTCTTTCATCCCCGCCCGGGTCACTAAAACCCTCAGATAAAAAAAAAAGTGACCGGACTCTTGTGTGACAATTAAACTGGAGTAAAAAAAAAACAGAAGTTAAAACAAAAAAACAAAAGTGCTTAGCAGGGCATGAAAATGAGCAAAAAAAGAGGTAAATGGGAAAATATAGAATGTGTAAAATGCCAGTGAAACTCACTCCAGTTATGGGAACACTGACTGGCAGCGTTTGACATTAAAATTGCATGTGTTGTTGCATGTCAACATTGTCAAAAACTCGACACTGCGTCCTGTGAATAACATCATTGTTGAAAACGTGGGCATAAAATTTTGTTGTTGAAATGACCTCAACTTGCAGTAAAAAAAAAACAAACAAACAAACAAACAAACAAACAAAAAACAAAACTAAAAGAAATGCACGATATACACAACTCAAAAGCAATGAAGATTATAAGTAGGAGGTAGAAAAAGCACTGAAAATGACCTGTCATGAAGCAAGGAGACATTGAGCAAAACAACATAATATCGCCCACCAGGTATCATTTTGTAGTAGGGATGAGAAGACTATTTCTCTTCCTGGCCTAAGCTGGCATGAGCCACTGTTAATAGGCGTTTCTATATTCCTCCGACGACGCGGATTGATATTAGCGTGTTCACCTTGATGGGTTTTTGCTGTTATACAGGGAGCGGCCACAGCGGTCGCCTTCTCACGCTCAGGGGAATACTTCGGCTCCGGAGGCTCCGACCAACAGGTAAGGCAAGAACCCCTCGCCCTCGAACTCTCCCCCCTCCCCCCCCCCCACACACACAGGGAGCGGCCACAGCGGTCGCCTTCTCACGCTCAGGGGAATACTTCGGTTCCGGAAGTTCTGATCAACAGGTTAGTCAAGAACCCCTCGCCCTCGAACTCTTCCCCCCCCTCCTTTCCCCCTCTCCCATCCCCCCCCCCCCCTCCCACACACACACACACAGGGAATGGCCACCGAGGTCGCCTTCTCACGCTCAGGGAACTACTTCAGCTCCGGAGGCTCCGATCAACACGGTAGTCAAGAACCCCCCGCCCTCCTCTCGTCCACCCGTCGCCCCCCCCCCCCCAAAACCACCCCATAACACAGTTTTAAAGTATTTCGCTTGGGTATGTGTATAGTGATGGGTATGTGTATAGTGATGGGTATGTGTATAGTGATGGGTATGTGTATAGTGATGGGTATGTGTATAGTGATGGGTGTGCATTGTCATTAATTCAAGAGAAATGTCATTCCTTTAGAAAACTTTGAACACTATAGTATTTGAATGTTTTTTTTTTTTAAGTTTAATATGTAAGTTTATAAATGTAGTATGTAAACAAAACTTGTGTAATAAAAACCAGTCAAACGAGTGAAAGTGATATTATTTTGTTCGTGAATAAAATTTTAAGAAGTCGCAGAAAGAAAAAGGAGATAGCACTGGTAGTGACACCAGTGGTAATGGCGCTGGTATTTGCGTATGTTGCAGGTGCTCGTGTGGAAAACCAACTTTGACCAAATCGAGTACAACGAAGTGCTGCAGAATCATAAAGCGCGGTTACGCGGCGAGACGTCGCGGCCCACGGTGCGCGATATCCCACCGCGGATAGAAAAAACACAGCCCTCGTCTGCCAGGGTACGTAGTGATAATGGGTGTTAGAATAGACGGCGGATGGAGTCAGTAGGTTGTTCTGAGTAGGGGGGGGGGAGTGGTGTATTGGCCTGTCATAAAGTTTGGGAGTGGGGAGGGGTGTATTGGCCTGTCATAAAGGTTGGGGGTGGGGGAGTGGTTTATTGGCCTGTCATAAAGGTTGGGGGGTGGGGGAGTGGTGTATTGGCCTGTCATAAAGGTTGGGGTGGGGGAGTGGTGTATTGGCCTGTCATAAAGGTTGGGGGAGTGGTGTATTGGCCCGTCTTAAAGGTTGGGGTGGGGGAGTGGTGTATTGGCCTGTCGCAATCTCTTCGTTGTTATTATTAAGGTAAATGGTGAAGCACCACGTGTGAGAAGCTAGTCATATCGTTAGACCACGTGAGACTTGATCGTTATTTTTGGGTTTATGATCCCAGGCTCTGCTCTGACCGCTAGCTTATATCCTTCATTAGACTAATATCAACAGCGAAACGGTTTCAGATTCCATATCAGAGAGTAAGATTCCAGGTAAGAGATATGCGATTATCCGACCTTCGGTAAACTCCACAGGTTCAAGTGGGCTTCGTTTAATAGTTAAGCTTACATGGAAGTCATTTAAGTTATTCATATTTTGCATGTTTATCCCAGTATTCCCCCATCGCTGGTTTTTATGGCTATTTCATTTATTTATTTTTTTTTTTTTTATTTATTTTTTTTTTTTGGGGTGGACGTTTGATTTTATATAACGGCAGGCTTTTCGCTGGCATCTTGATGTTACAGTTGTAAGACATTACATACTGCTTGCAAAGTAAAATGTCACTGCATGGTTTACCGTCAACTCAAGTATATTCATACAATGTTATTTGTGTTTATACATAATCTGGCAGATGTGGGCGTACATAAAACTTAAAGTAAAACTCAAGTAAATACACGAGAAGCCGCATGATAAAGATTCTGCACTGAACTCAGATATTCATGAAATAACAGAGTTTTTTTGGGGGGCGATAGGTGTGTGGGGGGGGGGGGGAGGGGGTCAGTTTAGCCCTTAACTTCTTGTTTACTATTACTTCCGTTTGGGTGTGACTGTAAACAAATGAATGAGTTTATCGCGGCATGATAGGTGGCAATCATTTTTGTGACGCCGCCATTTGAAAAACAACGCACCCCAACCACCAAAATTATTTTGGTCATTTTGTTTATTTGTATTATAACAAAGCAAATAAAATCGATCACACCTTGAAGGGCTGTCGGGCCGGTGGCATTCACGTTACTTCCGGCGCAGCCTTCACACCACAGTTTTTTAATGTTCATGGCAGTTTATAAATAATGATATGGGATGAAGAAAATAAGATACTGTTGTAATTCGTGAGATTAGCTGCTTTCAAATCTTAAAAAAACATTTCATTGTCTCATGTCGAACATATAGAGGTCGATGGCGCTTTCAGGTCGATGGCGATGCGGAAATACGAAATCTCGAGTCACATGACCCAAAGATCACGGACATTGGTCCAGCTTTGTTCTCTGGACAAAGCCAGGTGAGCACTGTGTGGTGGTTCCAGTCATTCGGTACTCGGCATCCCATACAAAAAGAGCGTTATTTCGGAATTTTGCGCAGCGTTTGAATGAATAAAATAAGGGGGTATTATTTCAAAATTAGCACTCCGCGTTTAGGGGTCGTTTTAAAAAGTCATGGACACGCATGGTAACCAGTTGGTACTGAGTACCCCCTCCCCCCGGATAATGGACACCCATGGTAACCAGTTGGTACGTGAGTGCCCCCCCCCCCCTCCCCCCCCCCATCCCCCGCCGGATCAAGGACACGCATGGTAACCAGTTGGTACTTGAACACCCCCTCTCCCGGATCAGGACACGCATGGTAACCAGTTGGTACGTGCGTAGCCCCCTTCCCTACCCCCTCCCCCCCCCCTCTCTGCCCTGGGAGCTCACTGATGGAATCATTACAGCGTCTCTCGAACACTTATTCTCATGAACGTCGTCACGTATGGGCAGGTGTCTGTACTGATAAAAGTTCATTCATGGAACAAGATTAAATGAAAACATATGATTAATTTGATTAATGTTCAATGGCACCAGTGTTAAGTATGAATACATTACTTTAATATTTGAGTACCAGTTCAGTAAGATTTATTATGTTGAATTTTAAATTGATCTCGTTTTTGAAGATAAACGGCACTGCTACTTTTGAGAGCGACTACCCGCGTTCGTACGAGCGCTCGGCGCGCTCCTCGCACGAGTCGACCATGCAGGGCACACTCAGGTGAGTCTTTTCACTGTTGTTGTTGTTGTTGTTGTTGTTGTTGTTGTTGTTGTTGTTGTTGTTGTTGTTGTTCTTGTTGTTGTTGTTGTTGTTAACTTCTTTTCGCAAAACCACGAAATTGTAAAGATAAAAGTATGAAAATGTGTGCCTGGTACACGATGTGATGACGCCATGTTTATGCCTGGTACACGATGTGATGACGTCATGTTTGTGCCTTGTGCACGATGTGATGACGTCATGTTTGTGAGTGGTACACGATTTGATGACGTCATGTTTGTTCCTGTACACGATGTGATGACGTCATGTTCTTGCCTGGTACACAATGTGATGACGTCATGTTTGTGCCTGTACACGATGTGATGACGTCATGTTTGTGCCTGGTACACGATGTGATGACGTCATGTTTGTGCCTGGTACACAATGTGATGACGTCATGTTTGTGCTTGTACACGATGTGATGACGTCATGTGTGTGCAGGTCTGAGCTGGGCACGACACAAGCCAGCATGCAGCCTCAGACCCAAAGACTACAGGCCACGTCGCTCAGTCCGGAGCTCAGCAGTGCCCTGGAGCACATGAGCGGACAGCTAGATATCATAACACAGGTAGGGCACATTGGATCTCTCAGTGCAAGTGCCACATCTCGGTTATTTCGGTTAGTCGAGTAAAAAAAATGTGTCTGA